>JAJOOO010024099.1:0-17558 GCA_029582685.1 Solanum piurae
AATGAAAATGATCATAATTTAAAAGTACTAAATCATGCTAAAATAAGTTTAATAAGTACTAGTTACATTACTAAATATTTAAGGAAAATTAAAATTAGATTATGTATTTTAATTGTCTAAACCAATGTAAAACTAAAGAACAAATATTCAATATTATTTTCATTCTTTGTGTTGAATTGATTTTCTTTTTGCATTAGTATTAATTTGATTTTGATTTAAGTTTTATTACAACTATCAACATTTATGAACTATAATCTTTATTGGACCATTTCGAATTCTAAGTTTTAAACTTGAAATAATATATTAAAAGATAAAAAATATGAAATAGTAGAAGAAATATTTTAAAATTATATCAAAGTAAATATTTTTATGTATAAAATAATATTTTAAAATTACATATATAATGTCGGGTTGGTTTGGTCTCGGGTTGTTTTTTTTTAGTTAAAACCAAACCAACCCAAATATAGTCGGTGTTTTTTATCCAATACCAAACCAAGTCAAACCAAACCACTAGTCGGGTTCTTTTTCGGTTTGACTCGATTTGCGGTTTGGTTCAATTTTCGATTCGATTTTATACACCCCTAATCATATATATGAAGTTTCGACAAAGTCAAATTTCAGACACTCGTATGGCTAAATTTCATTCAATTTATCCAAATTTCAATCATTTTATATCTGAAGTTGATACGCCATGATTGAAGTTTAAAAATAATCGAGTGACTTCATCTAGGATATTATACGTTCTCTAACCTTTTAGCTAAGATCCACAAATAATTTTCGAATATGTTTTTGCGTAAAGTTGTTAGGGAACATCAATTATTCCATTTGACACGAAATTAAAGTGGTATCTGCTCTTAGTAAAAAAAAAAATTTGTGGAAAATATAGTTTCTAATCAAATTAATTAAAACTAGCTAGTTTAATTGACTTGCTTCGTGGCAATTTTTTTATATTTAATATTTGTTGGATGCAAATAAAAAATCCTCTATTGATAGTTGAAAATTTTCAAAGTTATATTATGAAGTATATATGAATATTCTTAATTGTGACATAAGTTTGAAAATGATAAAATAATGATATGAAATTTGATTTTACTATTTTTATCAAACCAAAGATAACTTAAAGATGTGTTATGAACCTAATAATGTGAATATCCGCAAGGATGCCACACAAACAACTATTTAGTCGAGAAGAAAATAATAGAATCAAACAACTTTCGCAAAAGTTGATTTGAGATTCAGATTCAATAAGCGTATTGTGTATGTACTTAGGCGAGAAAAGGATCAAAATGGTCCTTTATGTTTGAGTTAAGAATCAAAGTAGTCCTTCTCTTTTAACATGGAGCACTATTAGTCCTCCATGTTTCATGAATTGGTACATTTTTAGTATTCTTCCAAATATTTGTCTATTTTTTAACCCAACATTTCTTTTGCACGTGAGAAAGTCCCCCCCCGCCCCCAAGTGAATACAGAGTTATCAAAGAAGACGGTTAAATTTGATTTGCAATGGTGAAATCAAAATTATCATGTATATGCTTTCTCACGTGCAAAAGAAAGGCTCTATTAAAAAATAGGCATATGTTTGGGAGAATATCAAAAGTGTACCAATTCATGAAACATGGAGGACTATTAGTGTTCCATGTTAAAAGAGAAGGACTACTTTGATTCTTAACTCAAACACAAAGGACCATTTTGATCCTTTTCTCTACTTAGGCAAAGTATATATGTGTCTCTTTGGGTCCTTTCATCTCCCTATCTTTATCTTGTTGTTATAAAGTTCATTGCTTTCAATAAGGGAAAAGACTTAATTATGTCATCAAAATTTGAGAAAAGACTTATTTATAGTATCCGTTAAAAGTTTAGTTTATTTGTGTCATTTTCGTTTGAGAAAAAAGTTCATCCATGTCATTATTTGTTAACTAAAATGGCATAAATAAACCAAATATTTAACGGATGACATAGATAAGTCTTTTCTCAAAGTTCAATGACATATTTGATTTTTTTTCCTTTAAAAAATTATTTAGTTAATGACGTGCGTGGTCGAATCATAATTGACCACGTGTAAAAAATGATCTTGCAAAGCTGAAACTATTTTTAGTTAACAAATAATGGCATGAATGAGTCTTTTCTCAAACGAAAATGACATAGATGAGCCAAACTTTTAATTAATGACATAGATAAGTCTTTTTCTCAAAGTTTGATGACATATTTAAGTTTTTTCCTTCTCTCTGTTTGTTGAGCATTAAGTTGAGTAAATTATAACATTCATTTTAGTATTTGTTACTTCATTCATCCATTTATACTGGTTTATTATATTAAAAAAAATGTCCACTTTTATTTGTTTAAATTAGAAAATCTAGAGATATTTATCACTTAATTTCTTATTTATACTTGTAATTAACTATAGTCATTTTTTCAATGCAATTCCAAAATATTAAATTTATTATATTAAAAAATATATATAATAAAATTATCATTTTATTTATTAATTTTTAATATTAGCTTGATCTTCTTTCAGCTTTTAATCACCTTACAACAAATTAAAGTTACATTGTCCAAAGAAAATAAAAAATAATTTCTCAGAAGATAAGTTATTTATATTTTTATAGAATCTTGGTGATTGTATTATGAATGAAGTCAACAATATTTTTCATTAATTATCTTTCGATGAAGTTTCTAATATAATTAAGATCTTTTTATTTTAATGCCTCTATCAAGAATGAAGTGACATCTTGAAGTATTATTTGATTTTCCCAGATTTGTTAGCTATTTAATATTCAATTATACCATGTAGTTTTATGAGGAATTAAAGTCAAGCTTACCTTGCCTTTCTAAATTTACTAACATTTCTAATTGAAATAACAAATCAAATTATAGAACAAATGTTAATTTACTAATTAAACCCAAAGTTAGAGTTTAAAATAATGAATTATTACTTCTTTCATATTTGGAGTTCGATTATTTTTACTGATTTACATCAATATCTCCTTTTCAGATCACCATTTAGATTATGTCTCTATCTTAAAATTTGTGTATTTATAGCCCTTGAAATTGATGAAATATTGTGTTATTGTCTAACGTCTAAAAATTATAGGTTGTGATCTAACATTTCCTCATATCATATTCAGATTTATCAAATAAGATGCTTGATATGCGTTGGTGTACAAGAATTGAGATCTCTTGATCATATTCAAAATGAATATAATAGAAGAAAATAACCTTTATGACTCTCTTACATATAAAAATAAAATCTTTTATAAATAAACAATAAAAAGAATTATTAAAAAAATTGTTAATACCCTACAAAATCGATTCTGCCGATTAACTGTTACTGATGACATGAAATTATTTTTAATATATTTTACTTTGGAACTTTATGATCAATAGCATGAGTAAGACATTTATCTTTTTAAAATTTCTTTTTTGATCTTTTTTTTTATTCATCACTTTTTAGTAGTCTTATGTCAAAGAGCACTTAGGTTATGGCCTACTTTGGTCCCAATAATTCACACTTTTGTGTCACATATTAGCTATTGAAAATGACTTAATTGTATGTCAAACCATATAATGGCGTGTGTGTAAATGGGAGGTAAAAAGTTTAGATTAACTGTAACTTTTTAATATATATATATATATATTTATATATATATCCGTGAAGGAAACAATTTTTATAAAAATTGTTTTGAACCAAGTCCAATTCAATATGGATACCAAGGTCACACAAGTAGTTATTGGGCTGAAAAGAGCTATTGGACCGAGAACAAGCAATAGGACCATGTTAATTTGGGATCCGGATCGAGTAGTGGGTGTGAGAATGGTTCCATCAAAAGGGGCAGCGGTCACTGATTTAGGGATTATGCATATTGAAGAAAATGGTTGTCCTCTCCTCTTCTTCTAGAGTCTAAGTTTCTCATCCCCATTCTTATCTCTATCTTTAGTTACTTGTTATTTCAATATTTCTAGTGTATTTCCGTAGTTTGAGTATTGCAATCACAATTCTAAATTTGTAATAAGGTTTCAGATCGTTTATTAATATAGTGGAATTTGGGTTTGTTACATTGGTGCTTTCATTGTAACTTTTTAATATATATATATATATATCCGTGAAGGAAACAATTTTTATAAAAAATATTTTCATCTATTCAAATTGTAACTGAACACAAAGAATTGGGGATAGATTGAACTAATTGACAAATGACCAATTTTTTTTTATGGGAATTGGGTGTTGCAATTGAAAAATAGGGGTAATTAGTTGCTATCAAGTTTGAATTTAGAAATTGATGTTAAGAATAAACAAAATTTTAGAAAGGGATTGTAAGGATAAATAAACTAGGGAGGACAAATTCTAGATCCTTGTAATATAATATGACTTTGATATATCTCACCTTCAACAAATTAAGATGCGTGATTTTGATTCCTTTATAAAAATATGTTATATTTAAATTATATTTAGAAGTATTCTATTATTAAAAACGAGATAACAATACCATCAAATAACATAATAAATAAATAATTAAATAGGGAAATAGTTAATAATATCAAAAAATTATTTAAATTCATCAAGCAAATACACCAAAAAATTATTAACTTAATATACCACATAAATAATTAAATAGTGAGACGATTAATAATTCTGATAATTTATGAATACTCACAAATAAATACATCAAATATCACAAACACTAATTAAAGTATGACTAAGTGTATCTTATCTTAAAAAATAAAATAATAAGCACAAAAATTAAGAGGAGGAAAATACCTTAACCCACCTCAACTCAAACCCCCAAAATTATGGAAAATATAAAAATACCTTAAAACAAGGAAGAATTTAGAATATTCATAGCCCATTGAATCTTTTAATTTTAATTTTAATTGTTAGGGTCCACAATCCCACAAAACCTACCGTTGATATTTTATTTTATTATTTTTTTTAAAAAAAATGATAGGAATGTCATTTTCTTATCTAAAGTTTTTAAAGTACCAAAAAGCAAATTTAAATTTTTACATCATTTTCTCATTTCATCCTCACCACTTAGTCCAAGTAATAAAAGGAAAAGGAAAAGGAAAAAGGTATTATAAGTAGTTGCAATAACAATAATATACTCAATGAATATATAAGCAGAGTTATTATAGGATTGTATAAGTAGAGTTGTTAAGTCTTCCACAACATTGGTAGAGGGTGAGTCCTTTGATATCCTTATATGGATTTGTGCAATTATTCCTTTACAAGTTAGCTTTTGAAGTTGAATAGACTCATATCTTATATTCATCAAGATATTAGAGCCAGTAAGACTTATCCCAATTTTTGTGTTCCGCTAATGTTGTTTTTGATTCATCCTTGGGCGTGACGAGGGTATTAAGTCTCTTACATTAATATGGATGGATTATTTATTACTTTCTCTGTCCCTAATTACTTGTCCACTTTTGAATTGACACACTTATTAAGAAATGAGGAACTTTCACATATAGCTACTCAAAAATAGCCTAATTACTCTCCATAGCTATAGTTTGATAATTACAATCGTAGCTACATGTTATAGGGAGGAGAGAGGCGAGCGAGACTGGGAGAGAGAGGAGAGAGGTGAGCAAGAGAGGTCAAAGAGTGGGAGAGAGGTGCATTGTATATGTATATCGGTTAGATAATTGTATATTATACATATGTATTTGTATATATGGCGAGCGAGATTGGGAGAGGGAGGAGAGAGGCAAGCGAGATTGGGATAGGGAGGAGAGAGGTGATCGAGAGAGGTCAGAGAGTGGGAGAGAGGTGAATTGTATATGTATATCGGTTCGATAATTGTATATTATACATATGCATTTGTATATATGGAAAGCGAGGTTGGGAGAGGGAGGAGAGAGACGAGCGAGATTGGGAGAGGGAGGAGAGAAGCGAGCGAGAGAGGGAAGAGAGTGGGAGAGAGGTGGGAGAGGGAGGAGAGAGACGAGCGAGATTGGGAGAGGGAGGAGAGAAGCGAGCGAGAGAGGGCAGAGAGTGGGAGAGAGGTGAATTGTATATGTATATCAGTTAGATAATTGCATATTATACATTTGTATTTGTATATTTTGACGAATTATACATATACAAACGTGGCTAATTATACAAACTCAAAGTCAACCCACGTAATTAATGTATAATGTTAGTCGCGAGTGGTAATTATATCAAACTATAGCTATGATGAGTAATTAAGTAGTATAAGTTTGCTTAACCGCGTAATTTTCCCCTAAGAAATCAATAATTGACATAGTGAGTTTACCATTTTACCCCTATTAATTATGAAGTGGATGAATTAAAAACTTAATATTTTCAAAAAGTTCTACCTTTTTCAAAGTAATTAATTGAGGGTATAATAGGTAAAAAATTGTTCTTTCTTAATTTGTCAAAATGAACAAGTAATTAGGGATAACTAAAAAAAGAAATGTGGACAAATAATTAGGGACAGAGGGAGTATTTGATCTCCTTATATGAACTTGACATTTTTCTTTATAAATTAGCATTTGAAATTGAGTTACGATTAAAAAAAAGAAAG
This sequence comes from Solanum piurae, assembly GCA_029582685.1. Lineage (NCBI taxonomy): Eukaryota > Viridiplantae > Streptophyta > Magnoliopsida > Solanales > Solanaceae > Solanum > Solanum piurae. The sequence continues at coordinate 6,525 of JAJOOO010024099.1, forward strand.
TATTAACGCTAGTGGCAATAAAGAAAAAGAGGGTGATTAAGAAACTAGCACAATAAAAAAAATATCTTACTTTTTTGTTTGTTTGCGTTGATTTGTTCTTGAAAACAACATTGCCCAACTAACAATTAATTACATTTATAGTGTCTGAATTTGTTTTTAGAAAATTCTGGTCAAATTAGATTTATTCCTTTGTTTTGGGAAAAAAGAATCTAATTATTTGATGATATTCATTAAGTGAGATTAAATGCGGTCATTTCGGGAACTAAACCAGAACATTTATTTAACTTTTAAAATTAAATTTTGCACAAATGAAAATTAATATAATTAATATATAATTTTCTGGATAGATCGAAAACTATGAAATAAGTCTGCTATAATTTAAAACTGAAATTAAGCACAATATCGCAAAGTGCTCGTCCTTATTCAGTTTTAAATATATTTTAAAGTACAAAAGCACCATTATACCAAACGATGGCATAACAAGTCATCTTATTAACCAACCAACATTGGTTAGAGTGCAATAGAGAGACTGTTTCATTCTTAATTAAAGATCTTGAATTCAAATTCTGAGTATGTGTGCACAAATTAAATTTAATTGAAGCTCTATTATGAATTTCGAACACCGATAAAAACAAAAAAAATGTCATCTTATTAAAAAAATTTATTCATTGTTATGTCAAACACACACTAACTTTATCATAGATAAGTTTGTGGGGTTTAAGTAGTGAATTGACATGAGAATATACAATTAGTAACCATAAGTTAAAAGAGAGACGAAGTAAACTATGAAAATTTATATTGTATATATATTCAATGGTAAATGTTGGATGTAGAAAAATTATAATAAAAATGTAAATTATTAATTATAAATTTTTAATTAACAAATATGTCAGATCTTTTTATTAATAATAAAAGGAGAAATGCATAAATATACGCTTCACTTTTACGGTTTATTGTAGAAATTTTAAATTAACAAATATGTCAAAAAAATATATTAATACTAAACGCAAAAAGGAACAAATTTACCAATTCATGAAAAAAATGATGCATATATATCTATTTACTCACGTACCAATAATGTTTAAAATCAAATTAATAGATATTTGACATTCATTTTTCGTGAACACATTTATTGCTTTGAATCAATAAACTCATAACCTAAATTTCAAATAGGAAAAATCGATTAACCATGAAAATAGTTTCTTAAAAATATAGTGATTGGCTTCTTCGGTCAAAATAGAGAAAATAATTTTTACAAGTAATATTTCACATTAATTACCCATTCACCATACTTCATCTATATTTTTACCCCATAATTCCATCCTCGATCATCACTTGGCCACGCTCATATGCAACACACCTTATCTTTATTTCTACCTTGTAATCTCCATTGTTCTCACCAATTGTCCACATACCACACTCATATTTCCACCTGATTTACCTCCATCTTTCATAATATTTTTTACTTACGTATCATACACAAAGAAAATAAATGAACACACCCTCAAAGTCAACACTTTGACCTAAAGAGTGATGAAAGAATCTCTTATCTCTAATACACAAAGAAATAAAAATAAAGGGCTTAGATTAACTCTCTCACACACCATTTTTCTATATATTTGTCTCTTTCATTTCATTTATCTCTACTTCTTCCCTTCCAATTTCTCTACAATTTTTTTTTATAAAAAAATTGCTCTCTTTTATAAAGAAGAATATGATAGGTAAAATGAGAAGAACAACAAGCACAACAAGGATCACCGTTGATGTGATGATCAATGGAGAAGGAAAACCGTCTGATCTTGATGTTGGTACTAATTATGGATTGTATGGTCATGATCATCAACACGTGTCATCAAAATATCACCATAGAAGTTCAAGTTATCAAGGTTTTCATCATCATATAGAAGAAAAAGCTCATTTCTTGACAACTTGTGGACTTTGTAACCATCGATTGACACCTTCTCATGATATCTACATGTATAGGTAATTATACATATATACTATCGATAGTGTAATGATTTTTTTTTATATTATCGATAATGTATTTTAGTAACATCAACATGTTTAGTGCGATTTTATAAGTGATGTTAGGATCGAGAAAATAGTGTATATATATGCAGTCTTAATCTTATCTTGTGAACATGGGAGTAATTATGTTATAGTCAGGGTGTAATTGGACATATTTCGTCGGAAAATAATATCGTATATAAGTAAAATAATGCACGAAGTGATTAAATAACATATTCTGGATACTCTTGATAGAATAAGGTGTTGCAGCCTAGTGATTTGAGATACCTTGAAAGAGTCTGTGCTTAAGGTGCTTAAGGTGGTGCTCATGTGTTTATCTCACTAGCAACACTTTTTATTTTTCACTTTTTGGATACCTTTCGTGAAATTCCTAGCTCCGTCACACAGTAAAAAAGAGAAATTGTTTTCGATGAATCCTCTGTCTAAGTAACGCATGTAAAAAAAATACAAAAAAGGAACACAGTAATGAAATAGTCATACTAAAAATAATGAAGGAAAGAATATCAACAATAACAAATAATACTATAACCTAAGCATATAATAAAAACAACGGATTGTAAAAAAAATCAAAAAGTTAGATAGAGTATAATTTTTATTAAATCGAACCGCCAAGAGTTTATTAAAAATACTCACCTTTTTCTAAATTGTTCAAAATATATCTAAAAGACTATTTTGAATTTACCTTTCAAATGAGGGATCATTTTTGTCATTTTCTTATTTGATTTATTGCATTATTATGTAGTAGGTATGAAGGAATTCTTTTTAAATTATTTGTGGGGCAACAATTATTGACATATACTTAAGTATATTATACTATCACATTTTATATTAATGATCATCTCAACATTTTAGATGATTAATCAAATTGTTGATTAATATTCTTCAATTTCATTACACCTAATCCCTTTTATATCGGTCACGTATAAATTATACTGAATATATTATTTTTGTTCGTGAACAGGGGTGATACAGCATTTTGTAGTATGGAGTGTAGGGAACAACAAATGAAAAGAGATAAAAGAAAAGAGAAATTAAGGCTTCTTGTCCTCAAAAAGAAGACTGAAAATTATCAAAATTACTCAGAATTGCCCTTTGCTAACTCTGAAAATTCTGGCAAGACAAAAACTATTGCAGCAGCTTGAAGGGTAATTTTGGAAAAGAAAGGAGAGGAGAAGAAAATGATGTGTATTTATTAATATTTAATTAGAAAAGAAATAACTTCATTTGTATATATTAGTGTAATTTAAATGTTTATTGTGTTATTTTTCAGGTAAAAGTTTTAATAACGCGTTCCGTTCATTTTTATTTATTCAGTATTGAAATGACACACTCCTTAAAGAACAATAAACAAACAAAAATAATAAGTTTACTATATTGCCTTTTAAATATAATAAATTCAATGTTTTGTGAAATGACTATAATTAATAATTAGGAAAAGTTAGGAATTACGTGATAAATGGATCTCTTGATTTTTTTAAACTAGACAAATAAATTTAGTATATTGGATAGGTACGATAAAGTCGATAGAGGGAGTAATTAATTACATATTTTAACTTATATTCCTTTTAGAGGAAATGAGATCTCTTGTTCACTTGTAATTTGAATAGAAGAAAATGTCATTTTCAGATCTTTTTGGTGTAAAAATGAAGATCACGTACGAACCATTTACACAATGAAAAGAAAAAAAATGATCTTTTCAGATCTCCTATAATGCCACTTAATTTATTGTTTGGTTCGCAAGTTTGGGATAACTTATTCCGAGATTAATAATTAGTACCAGGATAAGTTATTCTTCTCCTTGGGTGATATAGTAATCCCGAAATAACTTATTCCAGGATAAAATAAGTAAATGACAAAAATATCCCTTTAAACCCTTTTTATACATCACTTTTCACATTTATGAAGGATATTTTTGTAAACAAATAAATTGTTCTTAAAATTCATTATTTTAAATACAACAAACCAAATATTCAATACAAAATAATCTTAGCATAACTTATCTCATCATAACTTAAATTCAAACAAAACGACTCCTTAAATGTTTACTTTATCAAAGATGTACTTATAAATTTACCTTATATAAGTGACCTAATTGTGTAAAAATATTGTATATTGTTATAGTGGTGGAACCAAGAATTTAACGAAGGATATGGAGTTTTTCTTCTCAATTATGCTACGGAGGTGTAAAATTAAATATGCACTCATAATAACTACTAACCTCCGCTTAATGTGGCTACATCTTGTTAGTACATACAACTTAAACTCTTAGAAATAAAAGGGAAAATGTGAATTACTAAATCAAAATTTAAATCACCATGTTGTATTTTTTTATTTTTTTCCAATAGAAACAAGATGTTACTGGCTCTATTTGAGCTAAAGCAACCAACATACAATTTGGAGACAAGAGGGCCAAAAACATGAAAGAGAATAAGTTGCAATAAACAAGACTTTGGCCCTTTTAAGCTCTCCTACACTTCACAATCATGCCACACTTTTTACTTAATTATATGATGATGAGAAAATAGAAAACAGAAAATATAAGATATAAAAGGGAAAAATAAGTAAATAGAGAGAATGGATCTTTTCTACAAATGCAACTACACTTGAGTTGAGTCCATTCTCTTTTAGTAATTTCCTTCATCTGCATATATTTTCATTTGTATTCCAAAATCATGTTGTTCTCTGGTGCCAAACCAACACAAGCTCTCATTATGTTCTCAAGCATTGCCCTCTGTTTTGAAAGGGCATTCACCACTGGAGTACCTGGTGGTACCTGTTTTTCCAATTCACAACAACATTTAATAAAAGAAAAAAAATGTAGCCCGGTGCACGAAGCATCTCGCGTTCGTGCAGGCTCACTGAAAGATTGTTACTATGAAAATCAACAGATTACAAGCAAAAAGAAGAATAGAGCTAAATGATCAAGAACAATCTGAAGTTGGTAATTAAGTAAGAAAATGGCTCTAATGGAACTGACTGCATATCTGTTCGCGCATACAAGAAAATATTCTGTTCTTTTGCAAAACCTGGTCATTTACTTAAAATGAATGAAAGAAACCAACTATTTCACATCAGCTATAGTTCTAGCACATGCTCTGACCAAACTAAGGCAACTTTTTCGTCTACACTTGATAATTGCACAATGTTAGCTTTTAAGCTATTTGCTCAGACTCTTCAAAAATTCCAACGGTTGTCTGTTGCATCCTCCCAAAGTGGTGTATTTTTGGAGGATCCTACACGACTGTGGCAATATTTTTGGAGAATCTGAGCAACATAGTTTTTGAGTCTATTTGAACATAATAAAAATAACCCTCATAGAAACTTTACCAGGGGAGCCTTGGTGAGGTAGCTGAGAATAGTAGCCACAGGGTGGAAGGAGTGGAACTTCCCCTGAAAACAGAATCACTTCTCATCAGAACAATCACACAACATTTAAGGGTACACACAACATGACGAAGTGTAAATCTTTGAAGACATTGAGAAAGAAACTGACCTCCCCTTCAGCTTTGAGCTGAATGCGAGTGCTGAGTTCAGCAAGAAGGACCAAGTCCAAGATAATTGGAGCTGCCAAAAGCGAGTCCTCACAAGTGTTGTGCATAACTATGGTGCTCTTTCCGCCCATGAAAATCTCTGACATGTACTCATCCATTGCCCTCTTGCTGTCTCCAACATATGGAACATACTGAAATACAAAATCAAACATTCATTTTGACAAATTAATATGCCTGTTTATGTACATTAACTTTAACTTTCTCACGTTATATTATTACCTTGATCACAACAACATGGTCAGGGTGCTCGCCAGATTCATAGAGAATGGCGTTGCTAGCAACCATGTCATCAACAACATTACTTTTTGAGATCTCCTTAGACCGGAAGGTTTGAGGAGCAGAAAGATTCATTCCATCATTGTTACCCAAGTGATTGTAGCTCACTATTGACGTTGGCTGTAATACAAACACCACGAGTTTCAGCACGGCTATACTATTTCTCTATAAAGAAACTCCATCTTCAAATGACAAGTATGCTTATGTGCTTAATTTATGTATATAAAGTGCTTCAACATTTAAACATTCTACCAGAATTAACAGCAAAAGGCATACCTTAATACCAGCTCCAACAAGGAAATCAACCAACACGGACTTCATCTTGGTTTGACCACTCTTAAAGTCATCACCACCAATTAAAGTGTTTCTCTTTATGGCCAAATCAATAAGACCTGAGAAATTGTATCAGAAGAAAATACTTAAAATTATAGAAGCTAAGCTATAGCTGGTCATCAGCAGCAATTACACTTTCAATAACTCATTACAATTGTAATCAAGATTCCAGACCTGGAACAAAAGTGTTTTGAGGGCTTCCGTTGATGAAAGGCACATTTTCCAGAATACAAGCAATAGCATGCAATGTAGAAGGAGATATTTCAGCCTCATTTCTATCCACAGAAGCTAAAAGGTTTTCCATGGTGTCGTTAAGGCCAACAACCACATTGCTGTACCTTTCGGTGTTGGCAGTCCATAGAACCACTATCTTGTCTACCTTGTTCTTCTCCTTGAACTCCCTAAATTACCAAGAAGACATGTTATTTACACTAAACTAAAAATCACATCATTTTTCCAGAAAAAACAGATAACTTTGTTCAAGATTGAAGACAGTTAATCAAGATTATAACTTTTACCTAATATCTTTAACAATTTGATCAACTTGTTCTTTCTTGGTTCCTTTGATCACGTTGTTGGCACGTGCTTCTTGGTTAGCAGCAATGAAGTCAGGGTCATAGATACCAGGAAGGGGAACCATGGATTCCATGTAGGGCCTCAGCTGCTTTTGCAGATCAACTTCGAAAACCTTAGCCCTGACCATGGCATCTGCCAAATTCATGTTGTTAATGTCCCATCCTCCAAATACTACGTCGTCTGGGTTGACCTATATCACCATCAGATCAAATATATCAGTGTGAATCTAACTTCATGTCATTAAAACAGTATTACAGGTTACAAGACAGAGCAACTTTCCATGACTAATGCTATAAAGAGTTCGTTAAACAGTCTGGGTCGTTTGGTTACAAGCATAACGGATAATAATCCCGGAACAAAGGAGATTATTTTATCATGTGTTTGGTTAAACTTTTGATCCGGTATAAGCAATCGCAGGATTATCATCCTTTACATCTTTTTTTAGTCCAATGAACAAAACATTTATCAGTACAAGTACATCAACTAAATATTCAATCACATCAACCCCTATAATATAATTATCACGCAGGGGCGAAGCTAACATTTCAATTACGAGTTCAGTAGAACCCACTAATTTTGATACAAACCCTGTATTTGTGTTAAAATATCCACTTAATAAGTCATTTATTAAAAACCCTTCGATTCTAGAACTCATAAACTCAAAATCCTACCTCCGCATATATTGTTCACAAACCAAACAACCCAGAAAGTGCTTAAGTATATCCTCTTAGTATTCAACTATCCATAAAGCCACATAAAGTAACTTTACTAAAGGCAAATTAACCAATTTGGGAATTAGAATAACAGTTGGTTGACTACGTGAATTTTCAACTTATTAACGACGATTTGATTCTAAACCTTACACTCCCCCACCCCCACACCCCATTCTCCCAATTTTAAAAACACAAAACAAAATAAGGTGAGTACCATGGGAAGGAGGCTCTTGAAGGGTGCATAGATCTCTTCGCCATTGTAAGACCCAACTCGAATTGTTGATGCCTGAGTAAGAGACCCAAAATAATTTGCTTGCTGAACTTTTTCTTTCGTTGCCCATGAAATTCCTCTGCCATAAACAATCAAAACCCATAATTTAGAATCCCAAAATCTCATTACAAAATCAACATAAAATTAAATTTTCTAAACAAAAAAAAAACTCACTCTCGATTCGCAATAACACCTCCAGTCAATGTTGAACCATTGTTTCCTCCCCATCCAACAAGCATAACCCTAAACAAACAAAAAAATCCACAAATTTCTCACCCAATTTATTTTGAAAAAAAATGAAATCTGAGAAAAAATGAAGAAACTTACCCTAATTTTGGCACATGGGTATCAGTTTTGAATTCATATTTGACAGATTTAGGCTTAACAATCCATTGATAAGTTCCATTTCTCTCTTCATGAACAAGCTCTGTGGTTTCATAATCATACACAGAGTGAATTTCATTCTCTATATACTTCACATTTGGGCTTTCCACCTTAAAATTTTCAATAAACATCTTGACAAAAAAAATCAGAGAAATCAGAGAAATTATTCAATTTAGAAGAAGAACAAGTGTTCAAGAATCTATTTTGCTTGTGAAATATTTGCTGCCATGGAAGTGTATATATAGAATTATATTTTTGTTGTGAAGAGAAAAATACAAGTGGCACTTTATTAGTGGAGTCCCACTATAAAATTAAAGCTTAGCCATGCAAAATTTTTGATATACCAAGAGCCTTTCTTTTTGTATTTTCAGCGTGTCGGTGCGAACGTTGAAGCTCTGACTAATTTTGAATCGTATATTTCAGGATTTATTCAGCGGTGACACTCCTAACAAATATCTAAACCCTTTTAGAAATAACTTATTCACACATGATGTTTACATCATATTATGTATTTGTATATAATTTTTTTTGTGTTTAACCATGGTAAGCTAAATATGCGATTCACCTAATTAAATTATTTAATTAAAAAAATTTAACATAATTTGGTGTAAATATGGAATGTGGGTAAATGAACGCAATAATTTTTGTTTAGGTTGTATATTTGTATTAAGAAATTCATTAAAAATATTATATATAACTATTTAATTGTGAATCTAATAACTATGATAACTATGAATTTGATGACAAGTTTAGAATTGAAATCTCTACTTTCGTATCTATCAGCCTTTTGCCCTTTTGTCGTGTAAGTTCAATATGTCGATGATGTAAATATACTTACATAATCAGTGAGGTAATTATACGAAAATATTTGTAACAGATACTAATTGATAACTTGATAAAACTAGTATTTTTTTTGTCTCAATTTATATAAGGTAATTTGACTTGAAATGGAGTTTAAGGGAAAAAAAGATTTTTGAAACTTATTCCGATTTATGTGATTACATTTCTTGGTCCAAAAAATAAATAGAACTTTCTAATTTTGAAAATAATTTGACTTTAAACTTTTCATTTTATTCCTAACGAGAAGTTACTCCCGCCACACGAATGTTAACAAATGCTTATGCTCAATTTTATAAAATCTTATAATCACACAAATATAATGACATGTTTATAATTACAAGTTTTGAAAGTGTAGTATTTTTTCTTAAACTTCAGCCATTTACATTTTGCCACATAAATTAAAATAAAGAATTTATCTGTTTATGTTATCAAAGATTAATATTGACTAATAGTGTATTTAAAAAATGTTTTTTCTGTATATAATTTGAAATCTTTTTTTTAATATTATTTTATTGGAGTGAGAAACATGTGGGTTAGGTTTCTTTCGTGGCTTAGTGTTGTAAAGTTGATCTGAAGATTTTTAATTAGCTGTTTTATTGGAATTTTGGTTAATAATAATAATATTAAACATAATGTTATATTTAATTATAGTTACTCATGTGCACGACAGGGGATTTTGGTTTAATTATTTGAAGAATAATATCAAAATTAGATTTTATTTCGAGATTGAATCTAGTATTTTAATCAGTAAGTGTGTGGCATTTTTATTGTATTAAGGTGTGGTTGAACATGCCATTCCAATTAAGATTTAAGATTTTAAAATTTTAATTTTAATTATTTTTAAAATATATTTTTTATTTTTAGCGTGTTAGCCTCGATTAGCAAAGGGTCGGAGAAACTTTCTATCGATTTCACATTGTAATTTACGAAAGAAATAGTCTCTTCCTAAAGCACTAGAATCTTATTACACGAGCATATCTTGACTATAAAAACATAGAGTGAATGAGATATTCTATATTCTAATCTTTCTTTGAGTTATGCTCGTTCGAACTAGACTCATAATTAAAGCACTTAACTAGATATCTAATATGATTTTTTTTAATAATAATTATTATGGAGTATTTCAAAGTTGTTACTTAACTTAGGGCAAAGAAAATGGGGCCTTATACCTTCAAGTTTATCGTACATATGTCCCTTATGTTAGACGATCCTGATATTTCATTACGTTCTATCTTTGTTTGCTAGAATAAAAAGTTGTTTATTGAACTTTTAAATAAAACTTTAGCATCAATTATATATGATTGAAGTTCAAGTCCAATTAATTGAACCTTATAAATTTTATGTATCTGAAATAGAAGAAAAAATGACTGAACTTTAATGCGTTCATAAACTTGGTCATAGTTCAATATATATTTGAATTTCATCCATATTAAACTTCAGACATAATATAATATATCTAAAATTATCACAAAATGAATAACTAAAAGCAGGAGTGTACATGACCGGGTTGGTTCGGGTTTTTCAATTATCAAACCAAACCATTTGTGTTGGATTTTTAAATCTATAAACCAAACCAAACCAATAAAACTCGGGGTTTTTCAACCTCGGGTTTTTCCGGGTTTTTCGGATTTTTGGGTTTTTTCGGGTTTTTCCGGTAAAGTATTCATACAAACATATAATTTACTTGTATTTCAAATATTTCTTTAGTCCTACCAAAATACAACTATCTAAGGTGTTTCTTAAGAAAATAACACAAAATATGATATGAGTAATGACACTAAAATATCCAACAAAAATAATAATAATAATAAAATCGCGTAAAACAAATATTGCAAATTAACAAGTCATAATGAAAATGATCATAATTTAAAAGTACTAAATCATGCTAAAATAAGTTTAATAAGTATTAGTTACATGACTAAATATTAAAGGAAATTAAAATTAGATTATGTATTTGAATTGTTTAAACCAATGTAAAACCAAAGAACAAATATTCAATATTATTGTCATTCTTAGTGTTGAATTGATTTTCTTTTTGCATTAGTATTAATTTGATTTTGAT
>JAJOOO010024101.1:0-16203 GCA_029582685.1 Solanum piurae
CTTTTTTAGTTTATTTCAGATTATATAAAATCCATACAAAAGAAAACATACTTTATATATAACATTATATAACAAAATAAATAAAAGATATGATTGAATACATGTAAAAAATATTAGTAAAGATTTAAAGACTAAAATTTGAAGACATTATACTTCACAAATTAATTAATACTATGTGTAGTATTTATATAACAAGAAATTAAAAATTAAAATATTTATATTTGTAATTCTTGGATATATTGATGAATACATTCATTTTGTTACCATACAAATGTTATTTAGTAAATTCATTGATGTTCATAATTTGTATAAATTTGTTTATGGAAGTGATGTAGTACCTTTTATAGGCAAAATAAAAGTGATACTTTTAGTTTATTTTATTGGTAATTTTGTCTTCGTGATTATCATTTTTTCGTTTTTCATTTTGTAATTTATGAGTTTTTTTGTTTGATACTTATATTGAAGTTCGAATAATCCGAATTCAAGTATTGTAGAGCCCATTTGTATTTTTTTTTAAAAAATTGTAAGAAAAATGCTTATGCAGGTGTAAAGATGTAAGTTCATTCACATATTCATGGTTCATATGGATATAGATTCTATAGGAAATAATTAAAAAAGGAACTAGAGGTATAAACGTAATAAAAATCCTCATACACTATATATTTCATAATATATCTTTTAAATAAATCACATTTACTAATTCACTCAAATATATATTGTTTAAATTGTTTAAAGGTTATTTTATTTTCATAAAAAAGAGGGTATACTAAATTTAAATATATATATATTTTACACCGCACAAAGCGCGAACAGATTCACTAGTATTTTATATATAGATTGTTAGAGTTACACAAAATATTACAAAACCAAATAAAAGGATCAATGAATACAATTGAAATAAAAACTTAAACAACTAGTCCTATCCGGAATCCCCTCCTAGGCAGCTCTTCAATATCTAGAAATTTAAAATCAAAACCCTGCTAAGGTAAAAGAAAAATATAGCCATGTACATATAAAAGCAAATATGCATAATAAAATAATATTCACATACATGTAGACCCACAATCATTTAAACAAAATCACACAAAATATATCACATAGAAGAGAGAGGTGAAGAGAACTAACCCGGATGCCTCATTTTTATTTATTCATACACAGTATTCAAAATAACATATGTAGGACGAAAATTAACTAATGAAGTAGAACTAACCGATTATGCAGAATATAGTTATCAGCAATGCAAACAAACTTAATTCAGATTGACTCGTACACAATAAAACAAAGTGGATAAGTACTCCTTAGAATTCACCAAAAATTATTTTCTTTTAAGTGGAGAATATTTTTAGTTTTTAAGCGTGAGAGTGTTTCTGATTGTTAAGAGTGTAGAAAAGCCTCTGAAAATAATAAAAGGAAGCCTGTTTATATAGAAAAATGAGAGAGCACAACCGTAAAGGGAATAGAAATAATTAACAACATTCAAGGAATAATATTTTCTTTAAATGAAGAGGGCACAAAATCAGTGACAGTTTCTTACCAAAACCTATTAAGGCTTTTGCCAAAATTAAAACCTGTAAGGAGCTGTACAACTTAAATAAGGTAACAAATCAATTAAATAGTGAATCAATGATAATAGTAACCCCTACAGTTCAGTAGAAACATGGTGAATCAATATGTAATATATGTAATCACAACAAAAATTTACCATAATAAAGTAAGTAAAGACCTGCATTAAATTATTACCTATGCCTAGTCAAAATTAATAATAAGAATTATTTAAAGAAGGCTATACCACGAAATAATTACCACAAGAAAAGGCAAACAATCAATTTAGAGGTAATTAAGGAGAAAACAAATATTCACACTTACTAATTGGATTCAATAAATTAAATTCTCATTTTAATAAAGGAAAAAAGTGAGATCAGTATCATAAGAAATGTGTGACGCTCCAAGCCTATACCCTGCGCGGGACTAGCATTCGAGAATTATTACTGGCCCCAAGCAAATCCTTGGCCTAACTTACTACTCAGCGGAAGACCTAAACACAAGAAAATAGTCTCAAATAATGAACTCATGAAATAAACATAGAGTTTCTTAAAAGAAACATTCAACTAGCCTAGATGACAACTCAAATCTCAAAACATAAGCCAATAACAAAATAGTGACAAATGAACTAACTAACTGTCTATGAAACCTCTAATAACTGATATGGACGTCGGGACAAGACTCACGACATCCTAATGAACTAAATACTGAAAAGTGATAAAAAGGGGGTCCTCCGAAAAGCAAGGAGGCTCACAAGACTCTGAATGCTCAACTGGATCAATGAAGCGTTGGAAGTTGATCTCGGTTACCTATATCTGCATCATAAAAAGATGCAGGCCAAATGGCATCATAACATTGAATGTACGAGCATGCGAGGGTAAATCTAAACAAGACATACGCTTGAAAGGAACTGAAAGAACAAACCTGGTCTCAACTGAACTGAACTCATTTCAATATAAATCAATAATAAACAAGTGCAATACAAAGAAAAGCTTTTTAAAACATGAATAACAACTCTGTGTATTTAGAAATATAATAGTGACTCTGTGTGTATGCAGATACAATGTAAACTCTGAAATGTATATAAAAATACAGAATACTGCTATGGAAGTTTCTCTAACTAACCGACAACCATCACTTAAGAGCTATTGTGATGATACATTGTTTTGCCTCACGCTTCCAGGGCCGTCCTATACCTTGCCTCGGGTATAAAACGTGACTACTAAGTGGAACCACTAGTCTATGCTAAAAAACACTAAGGAATCATCTAAAAAGTATGACCCTTTTCTACCCATTGTGGCTACATGGTTTATGGGGGCTGTGAGTTGTCTGAACTCTCCCCCATATCGGTGCTCAATACTACTCCCAAAATATACTAGCTCAATATGTTTAAAAACATAACTCTGTGGTTTGAGATAATTTCTCAAAACTTAGCTCAAATGCTTTCTTGGAAATCAAAGTTTCCTCTCTTGCTTAATTGTGAAAGCATTTACTCTTTACTGAAAAACTAGCTCAAAGGCTCTTTTGGAAATCAAAGTTTCCTCTCTTGTTTAAATGTGAAGACATTTTAATCCTTTGGGAATACATAGTCCCCATATACTCTTTAAGAAATGAACTTCAATTCTTACTCTTTACTCAACTCAAAACTCAAGTCTTAAAACAAAGGTAAAATATTTGTAAAAGACTTGTGGACGACTCTATGAATTTCTCTTGACTTGTCTCTTAACTTTCCTTGAATTTGAATTTATGGATTCAAGGATTGAGATTTGTGATAGGAAAGATCTTATGATGTTTAGGAGTGCTCTTAGATAGTTAAACATGAGAAACGATCAAGAAATCACTGCCTGGAAGCAAGTCCGCGACACAGAGATGCATTTAATTATTTGGTCGCGAAATAAATTTTGAGGCAGAACTGTCCGTGACCACTCCACGGCGCAGAGAAAATTTTGTCAATCCTGAGGAAAAGGTCCACGACGCGGACCTGGTACCCAGATTTGTCCGACTTGTTCCTTCTTCATTTTCTAACCCCAATTTGCCTAAATTTGATTCTTTTTCTCAATTCCTCTGTAGATTCATATACCCAACACATGTACACAAGAATCTAACTCAAAACAACTCTAAAAATCGACCTTAAACTCTCAAGAACTCCTCAATCTCATCCCAAATTCAAGAACGAAAGCAATTCAAGAATACAACTCAAGAACATCAAAGTCTCAATCTTCTAGGACGAAAATCATATTGAAATAAACATGTTTTGTTGTGGGTGAACGAACCCTACGCTATGTGAACTTACATACCTTGTAGGGATCACCCCTTGACGAAATCCACGATCTTAGCTTCAAGAACTTGACGATTTCTTGTCTCTTCTCTTCTTCTTTTCTCTTCTCTCAAAACCCTAACTCTTGAGAGATCGTGGATTTCGTCAAGTTCTTGAAGCTAAGATCGTGGATTTCGTCAAGGGGTGATCCCTACAAGGTATGTGAGTTCACATAGCGCAGGGTTCGTTCACCCACAACAAAACATGTTTATTTCAGACAGAAAATTAATTATTTTGACAAACAGAATATGGACCAAAATTTTGATTTGTTCAGAAATTTGATTTTTTATTATAAAAATAATAATGACGTGGCCGAATTATAATTGGCCACGTGTAAAAAATGGTTTTGCAAAACCACCATTAAAAAATAATGGCATGAATGAGCTTTTTCTTAAACGGTAATGGCATAGATGAGCCAAACTTTTAACGGATGACATAAATCAGCCTTTTCTGAAAGTTCGGTGGCATATTTGAGGCTTTTCCCTTTAATTTATGATATTTGTGTTGTTATTGTAACTCTTTTTTTAATAGACGTGCATGTCTTTATCTTGATTTCTTATCTTTGCACAATCTAATTTAAAATTCTTTATAAGAAAATGAATTGCAAATAGCTTCTAATGCCTGATGGATCTGTATCGCTCTTTCTTTCGATTAACATGCTTATGATATTGTTGTTCCTCCTTGTGTATTGTTACTGTTGATTTCAAGATTTAACTATTTTTCATTGTATAGTTGATATTCACGAGTGTAAATTGCAGAGTTAAGTCTTTCTTTATGCATGTTTGAAGCATGAGTTATCTCTTTGTCAGAGCCACATTGAGTCTGCTAAAGTGTTGAATGCATTGATTTGCAGAATAACCCATCTAGAATTTAAGAAAAAGATTTAAACATTTAATAATATTTTTAATTATCATCCTTGTTTATTTAATCATTTACTCTTTAGAATGATCAATATGATTTTTTTTTTGAATTTTAATATATTTATCTTACTATGAGAACCACTAATTGATAATAAATGCTCATGTATTAAACTATTCATAAGTGTTTACTATTTTTAAGCAGCTCTTCTTTTTCATTTTCATGAGTTGAATCAGTTTTTTTTTATGAAATGGACAACTTTATGACGTAGTTGGAGAGAGAAACATGATACTTTTATTTTGTCAAAAAATACATAAATGTTATCTAAAAATAATAATTTATTCTGTAATACTTGAACTATCTTATTGTCTATAAATAATTATCAATAGGAAAAGTTTAATTTGAAAATTTAATTGTTATATTTTGTCCAATCATTCACAAAATAACAAAATCCGGTATTTTATATTTTCTTAGGTGGATGATTGAAAAATAAAGTATATTGAGCAAGAAAATAATATTCAACAACAAAATGAGGGTCAAACAATGAATCATATTAATAGTAATGAACGATTGATCGCTAGTAAGCAAACAATAGTGATTCAACTTTTTACTCATATAATAGCAACAGGAGAAAATTGGACAATCATCCAAAATTAGGATGGTATGAAAAGAAAAAAACGATTAATATTGAAATTGACATTCTGTAACCCCTCTATGGATGAGATAAACGTGAGATTAATTTTTTTTGACAAAGAAAATTTGAAAAGTGTATGTCGAATATTGTGTTTACACACAACATACAATTGAAGATTGTTAAATTTAGCTAAATAAGATATTGATTGAGTTATCTGGATAACACTTGCATTTGGAGTTTTCTTGCTTTAAGGATAAAAGATTTTTTACTTTTTCAGGTTTCATAAATATGAAAATAAATACAATTTTTTTTTTGGTTATCCACCCGGTGTCCAGTACCCACATTGGAGCCCGATTAAATCCGAATTCACGCCGGAAAGTCCCACATTGGGGGGTAAAACGCTCCCTAACAAAGGCGACTCCGTACCCAAGGGGGCTCAAACCCGAGACCTCTTGGTTAAGGAGGTGTACTTACCATTCCACCACAACTCTATTAACTTTATAAAATTTAACCAAAGAAATGCAACATCAAAACTGATATGTGACTACATCCTAGAACTTGTACAAAATTCAAAAATGTAATCACATCAAATTTTATGATAGAAAATGGAAAAGAGATATAAAATAGATACAGCATACCATAAAGGATGACGTATAATACAATATGCTTATGTTGTGATAAGAGATACTCCAAAACAAAAGTACATTATATTGTCATTGTATCTCCATATGATGAAAGAAAAATATACTGACAGTACACAAATATTAAGAGGGATGATAAAAACTTGTATACATACTGTAACTATTACAAATTAAGTTCTAGTCACAATGCTTTAAATTTGCATATATCTTCTTTTGAAATAAAATCAAACTTCCTTATTTGAAGAATAGAACTGAAAAAGAAAACTTTCTGAAGAATAACTTCTTTTTTGTTACATTTTCATTTGAAAGTAAAAAAAATGTCGCTTTAATATTTCTTGTTCAGGAGTAGAGAATATGGACTAATACTAAACATGGCGACACATTTTCAAATATATAGAAACTTTTAGATACTTCTCTTACAGAAATAGCTTTGGGTGCTATTACTTGTTCTATCCCACTGAAATTGGTTGTTTCCCTTACTCTCTGAATATATAACTTGTAGGTTGTTGATGAGTGTTAAATTTTTACTCATTTGAGGTTTTTTTAATTCAACAATTAGTATCTGTAATGCCTATTTATCTCCTATTCTGACGATATTTTGATGTTTTGCATCTATGAAGGATAAAGGACAAGGTAATGATGAATCTATGAAAAAAGAGGTCAAAAATATTGAAAAGAGTGTAACCTCATAGCTGAGAATCACCTAATCAAAAGGGTGGATCGTCCAATAGGTCGTACCTCGCCTAAAGTGACAATGTTCATGATGAAAAATATTCAAGACATGTCAGTGAACCAAAATAAAAATGGCGATTCGTCGAAGTCATTGGACAAGTTAGAAGTTTCATCGCCGAAGATAACAAACTTCTGAGTTAAAATGAAGGTTGAGTGCGTGAACAAGGTGGTAATTGGTGATCTGTCAAATGTGAAAGGCTGACTCGATCGAGTTCACCAATTGAGGTTCAAACACCCGAAGCCTAGAGCAAAGGAAGGGCGAGTTAAAGAGAAAATGACGATTCACTGAATGTGCTTGGTGTTCCCAACTAATATTGTCGAACTGGTCGCACATGATTGTACTAATTTTTGGAAAACTATAAATAGCCCAAATGAGAGAAAATGAATGAGATATTTAATTCATCTTTTGTATTTGAAATTTAGCTTGAGAACTTTTACCCATTGAGAAATATACTTATTAGTTTTTGGGGTTTTTGAACAATTTTATAATTGACATTTGAGGGTTCAAATCGAAGTGGGTGTTGAAGATTATTGTTTAATTTCAACTCTCTAAAACTCTTATTCTAGGGGTGCGATTATGGGTTTTGGGTGTTTATTTAATTTAGTGGATTTTGTGTCTTGCTCTGTTTTACTGTTGTACATTCATGGATTTGAGCTATTTAACATGGCATCAATTCATGGGTTAAAGTTTCAAACTTATCTTTGTTTAGATTTTTGATTGATGCTTGAAAAAGATTAATTGAAGTGGATAAATAGTTTAATGCCAACAATTTAGATTTGATTGATGTAGTTTGCTTGAAATAAAAATGGTGGTTCAATTCTAATTGTTAAATCTGCTTGAAAGAGAGATTTTAGTAAGGTATTGGGTTGATTTGTGATTCACATATATCAAACCAAAATGAGATTCTATTAATTGATGCTCTGAGATCGAAAGAAGATTAATGTCATTGAAGATTACAGTATATCCATGTTTGTCTAACATTATTGAGCAAGCACTTGTATCCATATTTGACATCGATACCAATCCTCACACCTCATAATCATCTCTTACTTGTTTGAATCCCTGTTTTTCTAATTGAATTGTGATAATTATTAACAAAATTCCTTTATTAAATTTTGTGGAATCATCCACTCAATTATCCTAATTGCTACAATGAATCGGTTTGCGGTCTTGATTTCCTTGCATTATATCACTCCTTGTGGGATTTGACCCAAACTCTTTTGTTACGTATTTTTATTGCTAACGACCGCTTACTTTTTTAATAGTTTTTAAGAGTAATTTGAGTGTTATCAGTTGTTGACTATTTACAACTCTCTTTCTTTTCATTTAAGGTTCAGGCGCAGTCCATTTGTGGATGGATTGAAGATGTGTCAAGTTCGATGGATATTATTGATCAGAGTTTTGATCTTCAGATTATCTGAAAATGTGTTCATTGTTTTAATTGAAGTTTTACTTGAAAAAAAACGTTACTTGATGGATAAAATTTTATAGAACACCAAAAATTAGTTATTTTAGAAAATAAATAACTATAATGAAACATGAACAAGATCTAGAAAATAAATAAATAAGTCATCTATAACACCAGGGTCTAACGCACATAAAATAAAATAAAGTATAAAAAAGATCTAAAGTCTTTAGATTTTTGATAACTATGAGAGGTCTTTACGGGTCGTACATGAAACTACAGCTCGTGAAAGTCATTTGCAGATGAGACTTTTGAAACATGAAAGAACTGGGTTGGACATGACAAACCTTAATACTAGTCATCGAAGTGTTTACAGTTCGTAAACAACTTTCATAATTCCAAGTCCTGAAACTTCAAAACATTCAGTATGTTGGATTGACGATATCATAATACGATTTGTAAAAGGAACCACAAGTCGTGATTTGAGTCTCGTAGACCAGGCTTTAGAGAATGTGTAATGTCACACCCCGAGCCTACATCCTGAGCAGGACTGACACTCGAGAACCATTGCTGGCCCAAAGCGAACCCTTGGACTGACTTACTACTCAGCAGAAGACTTTACTCAACAAAGATAAATTTATGAAATAAACTTAGAATGTTATAAAGGAAACATTCAACTTGCCAAAGAGGCAACTCAAGTCCTTAAATGTTAAATATTGAAAATGGAAAAGACTCCTGAACTAACAATATCTAACTATCTATGAAGCCTCTAACAACTGAGATGGACGTCGAGACAAGACCCACGACATCCTAATAAACTGAAATGATAAAACAATAAAAAGGGGATCCTCCGGAAGCAAGATAGTGACGTTAGATTTTCAAAGCGAACACTACAACAACCAACTCTAGAACATGAGTTGGGTAATTCTTCTCATGAACCTTAAGTTGTATGGAGGCATAAGCTATATCTT
Organism: Solanum piurae; assembly: GCA_029582685.1. Lineage (NCBI taxonomy): Eukaryota > Viridiplantae > Streptophyta > Magnoliopsida > Solanales > Solanaceae > Solanum > Solanum piurae. The sequence goes on from JAJOOO010024101.1 coordinate 9,102, forward strand.
TACCATTCTGCATCAACACACAACCCAGTCCAACTCTGGATACATCACAATATACTACAAAGCCTTGATTACCCTCTTGTAAGGTCAACACTATGACATTAGTCAACCTAGTTTTCAATTCCTGAAAGCTTTTCTCACAAGCTTCAGACCATTGAAACTTAACTATTTTCTGAGTCAACTTGGTCAAAGGAGACGAAATAGATGAGAACTCCTCGACAAACCTTCTATAATATCCAACCAATCCCAAGAAACTCCTAATATCAGTTGGAGATGTGGGTCTAGGCCAATTCTGCACTGCCTCTATTTTCTGAGTATCAACTCTAATTCCATCACCAGAAACAATGTAGCCTAAGAATGCCACAGACTCCAACCAAAACTCACACTTAGAGAACTTAGCATACAACTTTTTATCCTTTAGAGTTTGGAGAACTACTCTGAGATAAATAACATGATCTTCCTCATTCCTCGAATAGATTAAAATGTCATCAATGAATACGATAACAAACATATCTAAATAAGTCTTGAATACTCTATTCATAAGGTCCATGAACGCTGCAGGAGCATTAGTCAAACCAAACGACATAACCAAAAACTCATAATGACCATAACGGGTCGTGAATGTTGTCTTAGGGATATCACTTTCTCTTACTCTCAACTGATGATAGCCTGATCTGAGGTCTATCTTAGAAAAACAAGTGGCACCCTGAAGTTGATCTAGGAGATCATCAATTCTCGGAAGATGATACTTATTCTTGATAGTAACCTTGCTCAATTGACGGTAATCTATACACATTCTAAGAGAACCATCATTCTTTCTCACAAATACGATCGGAGCACCCCAAGGTGAGACACTTGGTCGAATAAAACCTTTATCAAAGAGATCTTTCAACTGCTCTTTTAACTCTTTCAACTCTATTGGTGCCACTCTATATGGCGAAATAGAGGTAAGACGAGTAATGGGAGGAATATCTATACCGAAGTCTATTTCTCTCTTAGGAGGGACTCCAAGAAGATCATTTGTAAAGACTTCTGGGAAATCTCTTACTACTGAAACTGAGTGAATAGGTGGTGTCTCAACACTAGAGTCATTAACTCGGACTAAGTGATAGATACACCCCTTGGAAACTAACTTCCTAGCCTTAAGGTATGAAATGACCCTTAGGCACTGCAGAACTACTCTTCCACTCTATAACTGGCTCACTAGGAAACATGAACTTAACTACTCGAGTTCTACAATCAACTGAGGCATAACATGCATGAAGCTAGTCCATACCTAGAATGACATCAAAATCTATCATATCTAACTTAACTAAGTCAGCCATGGTGCTCTTGTGATTGACAGAAATGTTACAATCAAAGTAGACTCTCTCGGCTAGAATAGACTCACCAACAGGTGTAGAAACATTGAATGGCTCAAGAAGTTTCTCAGGAAGAACATCAAAATTCATCGCAACATAAGGAGTCACAAAAGATAGACTCGCTCCTGGATCTAGAAAAGCATAAACATCAAAATTAAAGACTTTGATCATACAGTGACAACAACTGGCGAATCCTCTTGCTTTTGGCGACTACTGATAGCATACAAACAGTTCGCTCCTCCACCTGCCCCTGAAGTAGCTCTTGTAGATGCAACTCTATCTGGTGGAGCAACTGAAGAAGCTTGGACTCTATTGCCCCCATTACCATTACCTTTTCTGTTCTTAGGGAACTCTTTCATAAAATGACCGTTCTGACCACACTTGAAGCAACCAGTGGAGCCATCACGACACACCCCTGAGTGGGTCCTACCACACTTAGCACATGCAGGAGTCCCATTACTTCCTTGTGCCACACTACCCTGAGACCACACAGGTCTAGCTTTGAAATTTTGCGAATTCTGATTATTGAACTCACCGCTGTTCCTTGGTGCAGGTGCACTAGCAGATGATGGAGCAGGTCCCTTTTGCTTAAGTTTGAAAGAATACCAGTTGGCATTACTCTTCTGCTGTCCGGACTCATTCCCTGTCTTAGGTTTCTTGTTACTGAACTCTTTCCTATATCTTAGCTTCTCTTCCTCAACTTGCTGCACATGGATCATAAATCTTGCTATGTCCATGTACCCTATTAGCATAGCTGCCTTGCCCTCCTTACTTGACAGAAGAGACAACCCAACAACGAACAGACTCATCCTGCTCATCATATCAGCAACCATCTCCCGAGCATAACGAGTAGTTGGGTGAACTGAAGACTGTACTCATGAACACTCATAGATTCCTGCTTAAGGGTGAGGAATTCTCGTACCTTTGCTTCTCTTAGTTCACGGGGAAAGAAATGCCCCATGAAAGCACTCTCGAACATAGACCAACTCAAAATCGGTGCACCCTCAGTTCTACCCTTCTTCCATTGGTCAAACCATATCCTAGCAACACTCTTTAGTTGGTATGCATCTAGTTTCACTCTCTCAACATCAACAATGTGCATAAGCTCAAACACTTTCTGCAGTTCCTCTATAAAGTTTTCCGGATCCTCAGTGACACTTGAACCAGTGAAGCTTGGAGGATTCATCCTTAAGAACTCACGGATCCTAGAAGTATGAGCCACTTTCTGTCGATTCTCTCTCTGTCCAACTTGATTGGTCACAACAAGACTCACCATCCGGATAACTTCCCAAAACTCAGCATTGGTGACCTCTCTTTGGGGTTGCACTTCAGGTGCATTAGGTACCCCTTGTTCCTTAACATTCCTCCTAGCAGGATGACCTCAAACAACTCTTCGTGGAGGCATGATATGAAATACATGTGCAAGCACGAATTAGAAGGAAACTTTATAAAGTTAAACTCTATCGCACGAAATGAGTATGAAATAAGTGAGATAGTTCCTAAATGTTGGAGCCTCCTAATTATAGATGTGGCACGTTTCACACCGATAACTAGGACTCTATAGACACAACTTCATTGTCTCCCTAGGACTCTTGAACTCTCTGCTTTAATACCAAGTTTGTCACACCCCAAAGCCTACACCCTGGGCGGGACTGGCACTCAAGAACCATTGCTGGCCCCAAGCGAACCCTTGGCCTGACATACTACTCAGTGGAAGACTTTACTCAACAAAGATAATTCATGAAATAAACTTAGAATGTTATAAAGAAAACATTCAACTGGCCAAAAAGGCAACTCAAGTCTTTAAACGTTAAATACTGAAAATGGAAAAAACTCATCAACTAACAATATCTAACTGTCTATGAAGACTCTAACAACTGAGATGGACGTTGGGACAAGACCCACGACATCCTAATAAACTGAAATGATAAGACAATAAAAAGGGGATCCTCCAGAAACAAGGAGGCTCACCAACAACTCTGAAGCTCAACTGGATCAACAAAGCGATGGATACTGATCCTGGTTACCTGTATCTGCATAATAAAAAATGCAGGCCAAATGACATCAGTACATTGAATGTACGAGCATGCGAGGGAAATTTTAAAACAAGACATAAGCTTGAAAGGGAATTGAAGGAAATTACGTGGTCTCAACTCAACTCAACTCATTTCAATAAAAAGTAGTAATATAAATGCAGTATAAAGAAAAGCTTCAAAACATGTAGATAACTCAGTGTATTGAAAAATACAACAATAATTTGATTTGTATATGAAAATACAAGTAACTCTCTGTATATAAGAACACAAAATATCTTTGTGGGAGTTTCTCTAATCGAAAACCATCACTATGAGCTATGTGATGATACAACGTCTTGCCTCACACTGCCAAGGCCGTACTATACCTTGCCGGGGGTATACAACTTAACTACGAAGTGGATCCACTAGTCTATGCTAAAATCATTAAGGAATCATCTAAAAGTATAACCCTTTTCTACCCATGTTGGCTACACGGTTTATGGAGACTTTGAATTATCTGAACTCAAACTCGTCCCCAAATCGGTGCTCAATACTACTCCCAAAATGTAACTAGCTCATATCTTTAAAAACACAACTCTTTCTGTGGTTTGAGATAATTACTCAAAAACTAGCTCAAAAACTCTCTTGGAAATCATTGTTTCCTCTCTTGTTTAAATGTAAAAACATTTATTCTAAGAACTCTCTACACTTGGCTCTTAACTTTCCTTAAATTTGAATTTATGGATTCACGGTTATGATTCATGTTTATGGATGATCTCATGATGTTTAGACGTACCTTAGAGTGTAGAAATCAACTAGAAAACATAGGTACGATTCGAGGAATTCAAACGGAAAGAAATGGGAAAGGGTAGAGAACCTAGCGACCCTGGTGTACTGAGTGGCGCAGGGCGCCAGACCCATAACTACAGAACCTGGGTTGGGTCACACTAAGTGGCGCGGAGTCCCATAGCCCAACCTAAAGATCCTGATGTGGGGCGCTCTGAGTGGCATGGCGCCCCACCCCTTTTCCCAGAAAGTTCGATGAATTTCCTTACTCATTTTTCGATCCTAATTCATCTAGAATCGAGTGATTTCTTCCCCAATCACTTATATTCAAATACCCATCATTAGTGTACAAGAATATACTCAAAAACAACCTTAAAACTCATGTGATTAACTCAAAAACTCATCAAAAACTCAACAATCAAGATTATGAAGAAAACTTCAATAAAACTTATTAAGAACTCAAATCTTTTACTTTCATGAACGAAATTACGCTGAATAAACATGATTGGCGCGTGGGTGAATGAACCTAACTCTATGTGAACTCACATACCTCTTAGGGATAAACCCTTGGCAAAATCCGCAACGAAATCCTCAAGAACTTGACGAACGCTTGATTTTTTCTCCTTTTTCTCCTCTTATTGAACTCCTCTCAAAGCCCTAGCGTATTTTAGGATTTGTAAAACTGAACCAAATCAGTTTAGACCCCTAGATATTACCAAATTTTGTATTAAATTAATTGGGTAAGGAAAAGGCCAAAATACCCCTCTTAAATCCGGTTAGCTTTCCTTAACTAGACAACCCAACTTCAAACTGGCTTATCTCCCTCATACGAGCTCAAAAATTAGCAAACTCAGTTGTGTTGGAAAGAGGATTCCAAGACCTTTCATTTGATATCTTACAGGCCAGCTAACTCATTCTATGCTGAAAGTTATGGTCGTTTGAAGTTGACCCAAAACGTATACTTAACATAACTTGCCAAAATTTCTAAATTTATTCTTTCCAAAAATAGTTTCTTTAAAATTCTAGTCCTTTCTAAGGCGGGATGTTACATGTACTTTAGTAAATTGCTTTCTAAAAAGGGACAGTACAGGCTATATAAGGAATTACGAGTGGTATAAAGTTTCATCACTCGTGGATTGAAAGTTTTGAAACTTAGAAAATCTTTCTGATTTCTACAGTCAGGGTTCCACGGTCCGTAGATGAAATCACAATCGTAGATCTCCTCGTAGAATCCTCCCAACAGATTTTAATCAGGGTTATTTGGGTGTTTTCTCACTCTTTTAATTTCTAGATTACGTTGTTTTAACCTATTATAATTGAGTTTAAGTGTTTCCTAAATACTCTAACCCCCATATTTTCTCTTAACTCACCCAAATTCAATTTCTTCTCTCTCAAGTCTTCTCCCTCAAGAAAGCTAAGGTTCCAAAAGTTTCAAGTCTTCATTGAAGAATTCATGCTAAGGTTTCATTCCTGGTATGTGGGAACTTCATTAATTGATTTTTCTTCACCCATTGAGTCCCAAAAAAATCTCAATTTGTCAAATTATGAATTCTCCAAAATTAGGGTTTATGCAATTTTCATGGGTTATTATTGAATTTTAGTTTCTCCTTCATGATTGATTTTAAATTGCACGAAATGATTATAATTTCACGTTATCAATGGTATATTTATGAACCCATAACATGAAAGTGTTTTCATTATCAAAATTATATTATTTTCAGATGTATATCTCATATAATAATATTTTTTAATGAATATGATGTTTTCGAATAGAGTATCTCTTAGTATATACATATATCATGATTTTAATGCTTTCGATTAAAGTATATTTCATATTATGTTCAATTATTATGACTTATGAGCTACTCAGTATTTTTTGAGTATTATTTAGTAGTACAAATTATTAGTGTCTATAGATTTATACATGTTTTCGTTGGGAGTATACTTAGCACCGAATGCACTTTTGGAATGAAGGTTTTCGTTTAGCATCTGTGTACCTTTAGTAGCAATCCCTAAGTCCCAGAACTAAATTCCATCATATGATTAGTCTTTATAGACTTTAGCTGGTGGATCTGTAGCACCCAGGTTCAGCAAGGGATAAAATACAGATTTTCAAAAGTTGCAGGTGCCACCAACGGAGGCCACTTACGGACCGTAGGTGGGGTCCGTGGTTGGCCACCTCAACTCCACCCAGAAATTTTAGAAAAAGTCCAGAACCACGCCATGACCTACGGACCGTAGGTGGGACCACAGTCTGTGGTCCAGGTCTGTGGTTTAGACCCAGTTCCTAATTCTCTGAAGCCAAATGATGAGATCACATGACGGGCCGTAGGTCTATCCATGGTCCATCGTTTAGGCCCGTCGTAGTCCCCGACAACTTTTAAGTTAGAGTCGTTTTGGTCTTTTCCCCTATGCGTTGGACACTTAAACTACGTCCTTTAACCCCTAAACTATGTAGTGTTGATCAGTTTATGCCTAGTAACTAAATCAGAGCATATTCTAAGCGATTCAGTCACCAAAATCATTCAAACTTAGAGCAAAAAGGGAAGAAACATGCGATAGCTTTCTCAAGAACACGCAACAAATTTTCTTCAGTTTAAGCCTTGAAATCGAAGATTTCTCCGTGAAATTCGTCACCAGGTATGTGGAATTTCACTAGTGGGTTCCTTTCGCCCATTAGGTCCCTATAATTCAGTCAGATTCTTGATTCATTTTTTTTATTATTATACCTAGAGTTTCTAGAACTTAATAGAATTATTGCGATTTAGCTATTATAGTATCCTTAATCAGATTATCATAGTTTCGTAACATTGTTGCTTAGCTTCTTGCATGAAACTCAGAACCCTAGTTGTGTAGATTCGTTTAGTTCATGAATTACACTTGCTAGGTCAGATTAAACAGAAATACATGCTCCAGTTAAGAATGTTTCATTATCAGTACTTA
>JAJOOO010024102.1:0-13267 GCA_029582685.1 Solanum piurae
ACCCGGCCTATTGCATTGACGGGAGGGTCTTTACCTCACTTTCCTTATCCACTCGGTGCTAAGCATAATTCCCTTTAAAAATTACATTAAGCCTTTACTTAAATTTTGGTTCATGAAAGAATGCGTTGGGCACTCAAACGAACCTTCATCATAATAGCTCATAGATTCATTAGGTGAGAATGTCCTTTCAACCGTAGAATCATTAACATGTGAGAAAACCTTTCACATCATACATATAGTGTTTCATAAGAATAGCCTTTCATTCAACACAACAATGCCACCGTAGTCATAGCATATCATACATAGTCATATCATATCGTACATAGTCATATCATATCGTACATAGACATGGATAGAGGTATAGGAAAGAAGGATTTTGCGTCAATATCAGAATATACACAATAACTAAACACCTCCACCTTTCAAGTCGATCAACATGATCATTTACATTTCATGCATAATAGTATGTAAAGGTGCATATAAAAACTAACCTTTCAATCAACACCATAAGATACATTATCATCATAGACATTTCCTTCTCAAGTGTTCATAAGCATGTACATAATACCACAATCACGCATAATTCACATATATTGCATTCAAGGGTCACATTGAGTCAACACATCTAGCATTCAACATAAATAACATAGATACAACCACGACTCAAGTAATCCATTAATTTCATGCATAAACTCATGTGATCATATTATAGGTCATGTGGGTGAAGTCTTTGCACAATAATGCCATATACAACTTCAACATACTTAAAAGCTTCCTTCTTTAAGCCTAATCATCCTTAACTTGTTCATATTAGCTTTTACCTTTAAAGCCGTAGAAGTCATCTTCATACTTCAAGCATCACTCTCAAGCAATACCTCACATGGTCTATGTAAACCTAACTCTAAGGTAAACTAAACACATACTTCATTCTTGATCAATTATAGACATATAGCATCACGTAAACTAAGACTCAATACTACTTCAACAATGATTTATCATATAAGACCTAATCAAGTTAGTTCATGTCTTCAAGATTCATTCATAGGCAATTCATGTCACCAATTAAGGCAGTTATAGAAAAACGCCAAGAGTTGAAACATAAACAGGAAAGACTTAATTATAATATATATGCAGCAGTATGCCAAAAATCTATATTAGCACAAAGAAAAATAATATTTAAGTTACAAATGCAAATACAACAAATTGAATATAAATTAAAACACAATTTATAAATGAATAAAGAAGAATTTTCCATAGACGAAAAAACATATGAAAACAAAGACGGATTGAAAATAAAAATAATATTTTCAAATTTAGGACGAAGATATAAAAAAATAGGAGAAAATTTAAATCTAATGTTAGAAAAGGAATCTTTAAGATTAGAAGATAGTCTAACAACCATGATACGGATAGGAAAAGAAAATGAAGAAATAGACAAGAATAAAGAAATAGAAATAATAAAACAACAAGCAAAATTAGAAATACAACAAATAGAAGAAACAAAAAATACTAAGATAATAGAATTAGAGAAAGAATTTGCTACACTAAAAGAACTATATACAATTAAACAAAAAGAGAAAGAACAAGAAACAAAACTGAAAGAAGAGATAGAAAAATTTAAGGAAAAAATACAAGAAATAGAAGTCCCTAAAAAACTAGATCAGAATGAACTAGAATTAAATGATATAAATGAAGACCACTCAGAACAAGGAGACGACATAAGTGAAACATATACATAAATTTTGGCAAATATTGAAGAACAAGATATAGCACAAAAATTCACAGAAATAAACACAGGAGATATTAATGAAGATGTAAAAGAAGATGTAAAAGCAAGTACATCAAGAGTTAAAAATCCAAAAAGATTAAATCCAACATATTATATAGCTAGCTATGAACAAGCTGATAGAGACAATAGTATATGGAATAAAAGATTAAACAGAAAATGGACACCAACTCCAACAACTACACAAAATAACTTCTTAGATCTAGATTGCGTAACAGACATAAATAAAACAATTCAACTATGGATAGGATATTTATCAAAACAAATAATAGATAATAAAATAGGAATGTTAGAAGTACCAAGATACATAGAAAGAACACTTATAGGAACGGTAAAACTATGGTTACAAAACTTAACAGAAGAAAGTATAAAAACATTAAAAATTAATAAAAGAATAGATGGTGAAATAGCAACAACACCAATTGACATATTAAATAAATACGCAATAGCTATAAGATATGTATTCAGTAGTACAACCACCGAAATAGAAGAACAAAATAAAGAAAAACAGCTAAATAGAAATTTAATGTTAAAATTAGCAATATGTAACATGTGTTATATAGAAGAATATACATGCGTATGTAGAGAATATTATTACAAAGGAACATATAGTACAGAAGAAGGAAAAGAAATAAGGAGATTATACTTCACAAAATTACCAGAACCCTTTAGTTCAAAGATAATAAAAGATTGGAACGAAGCAGGATTACAAGATACTTTAGGAGCAAGAATAACATTCTTACAAAAATGGTATTTAGAAATATGCGAAAAATACAGGGAAGAAATGAAAATAGAAAAAACAATAATAAAAAATCTATCATGTTGTAAAGACAAGGTATCACTCCAATTTGGATGTAGAGATAACTACTACAAAAAGAACCGTAAACAGAGATATAAAAAATCTAAATCTCAATACAAATATAGAAAACCTAGAAGAAAATACTACATAAGGAATTATAAAAACAAAAGGTCATATAAACCAAAGAAAAAAATAACCGAATGTACATGTTATAATTGTGGAAAACTAGGACACATAGCTAAAGATTGTAAACTACCTAGAAATCCAAAGAAAAAACAAGTATCCGAAGTAATAATAGATAATGAAGATTATATGAGGATAGAATATATAGATTATGAGCTAGAAAGTGATGATAGTATATATGAATTATCCGGGAATGAATTCGAAAATGAATTAAACGAAGAAGAACTACAATCAGAAGATAATTTATATGATAATCCAGATGACTGAAAAAGATATACAGATAATAAACCAAGAAGAACATTTAAATGAAGAATCTTCAGAGCAAAAAATTATATTCGACACAAATATATTTGAACAAATAAAAGAAAAAGAATTAGACCTAAGCGTAGAAAAAATATTTATGGTACCAATAATAAAGAATTTATTTAAAAGACAAAAAGAAGAATATTACGTCGTAAGTCAAAAAGAGCATATAATAGACTGTAAATATACCAAAGGAAAAGCAAAAATATCAATAATAAATAAAAGAATAATAAATAAAGAAATTCAAGAAATTAAAGTCAAAGACCTAATAAAATATGTACACCTAGGAGGAACAAAAATACTAATAAAAGCATGTTTTAGAGAAGGAATAGATACACCCATAGAAATATATCTAGCAGACGATAGGTTAGTAGAACCTATAGAAAAAAGCATAATAAGTGCAGTAAAAGGAAATCTAATATATCAAAAATTCAAATTCATAATAAGTGCCAATTATTTAGTAGCAATAACAGATAAAAACATAGACAAATCCTTAGTATTATACTGGAAAATATCAGGAATAGAATTAGCCCCAAGAAGTAAGATATTCACAACAAGATGTAAAAACTTATATGTACTAACAACAAAACATAAAATAACAGCAAAAAATAAAATAGATAGAATAAAAATAGAAAACCCCTTTGAACAAATTGTCAAAGTAATAGATAACAATGACTATAGTTACAAAGAAATAGATATAGAAGAAGATTTAGAAATAGTGAGTGACAGAATAAGTACATCAAAAAGAATAAAAGGAATAGATTATGGTTATGAACAAAAATCAAGAAAATCAAAACAATTGATGAAAGAAATAAATCCATACCATCACTACATAACCGGAATAATGGAACAAAGAAAGTACATCATACAAATAAATACTGGCCAAGAAGAAAATTATATAACAAGAGAGTTAGTAACAGAAGATGAAATAAGTTCTAAAGAATGCCCAGATTTACCAAAGATATTCAATTCTGAAGAAACAACAGAAAACGATAGATATTATACCCCAATGATAGATACAAGAGCATAAGCTAATATGTATAAATACAATTGTTTACCAGAAGAAAGATGGGAAAGATTAGAAACACCAATAGTAGTAACAGGATTTAATAACGAAGGAAGCATGATAACATATAAAGCAAGGAATATAAATTGCAAATATGGGATAAGATACTAACTATAGAAGAAATATATAGTTATGAATTTACAAACAAAGATATGCTTTTAGGAATGTCATTCTTAGAAAAACTATATCCACATATAATAACAAAAACACACTGGTGGTTTACCACACCGTGTAAACAAAAAGTAGGAGCAAAAAGGGTAAACAATAAAAATAGAAAAACTACACCATGGATAAAAGGAAGTGAAAAAATTACCCAAAAATTAAAAAATATTAAAGAAAGTGACCATAAGATAGAATTAATTATATTTTCCATAAATAAACTAAAAATGATTCAAGAAAAGTTAGAACTATTATATAGTGAAAACCCTTGGGAAAAACATAAAATAAATGTTAAAATCGAACTAATTGATGATAATAGTATAATAACCCAAAAACCATTAAAATATAATTTTAATGATCTAACAGAATTCAAAATGCATATAAAAGAACTATTAGAAAATAAATACATACAAGAAAGTAATAGTAAACACACAAGCCCAACATTTATAGTAAACAAACATAGTGAGCAAAAACGAGGAAAAAGCCGGATGGTTATTGACTACCCAATACCACATAAAATATTAAAAATAAGACAAATCCAAGGATATAATTACTTTAGTAAATTTGACTGTAAGTCGGGATTTTATCACCTAAAATTAGAAGAAGAATCTAAAAAGCTAACAACTTTCACAGTACCACAAGGATTTTATGAATAGAACGTATTACCATTTGGATACAAAAATGGACCAGGAAGATACCAACATTTTATGGACAATTACTTTAATCAACTAGAAAATTGTATAATATACATAGATGATATATTATTATACTCAAGAACACAAGATGAACATATAAAATTACTAGAAAAATTTATAAATATTATAACACACTCAGGGATAAGCCTAAGTAAGAAAAAAACAGAAATAATGAAAACCCAAATAGAATTTCTAGGAATACAAATAGATAAAAATGGTATAAAGATGCAAACACACATAGTGCAAAAAATAATAAATTCTGAGGAACAAATAGATACGAAAAAGAATTACAATCATTTCTAGGATTAGTTAATCAAGTAAGAGAATACATACCTAAATTAGCAGAAAATTTAAAACCATTGCATAAAATTTTAAAGAAAGATGTAGATTATCATTTTGATGATAAAGATAAAGAACAAATACGAAAAATAAAATCACTATGCAAAAAGTTACCAAAGTTGTACTTTCCAAATGAAAATAAAAAATCCGACTATATAGTAGAATCAGATGCAAGTGAAATAAGCTATGGAGGAGTATTAAAATATAGATATGATAAAGAAAAAATAGAACAACATTGCAGATACTATTCAGGAACATTTACAAACCCAGAAATAAAATGAGAAATAAATAGAAAAGAGTTATATTCAATATACAAATGTTTATTAGCCTTCGAACCATATATCGTGTATAACAAATTTATTGTGAGAACAGATATTACACAGGTAAAATGGTGGATAACAAGAAAGGTACAAGACTCAGTTACAACAAAATAAATACGGAGACTAGTATTAAATATATTAAATTTTACATTTACAATTGAAATAATAAGTACTAACAAAAATGTTATTGCAGATTACATATCAAGACAAAGCTACCCAAACTGAAAAAGATAGTACAATGGAAGATATACTCAAAGCCATTACTACACTTTGCTTAAAAGTGGATAGTATGGATAATGAGATACAAAAGCTAAAGACTAATGAAGGAAAACTGAAGTCTAAAGCTATTATTATAAGTCAGTCGCATGACTATAAACATGCAGAGCTATGTCAATCGGAAGACACAAAACATCCAGAGCTAGAAGGAGACGTTGGGATACTCCAAAAAACCCATAATGATTGTTTTAATACAACTACAGGTACAAGCAAAACAGTTAGTAGAAAACAATATACAAGCACCAATCTAAACAAAATGTTTGGAAGACCATTTACACCAAAAATACCAAAAGACCCATTAATTACATCACCGCAAACCTCGACATATGTAGAGAGCCTAAACAAAGACAAAAAGGTGTATAACCATATAACACAAACCTATATTAGAAATATACACAAAATCCAAACATATTTGAACCTCAATCCCAGATCTACCACTACTAAAGAACCAACCCAAGATTATTTAACCCAGAAATTACAAGGATATAGTAAGTTAATAGCTCAACCACAAACCAAAGAAAACTTAGTCAAAACTTGCTACAACTATGGATTACTAAGTACAGTTTATACATACGACGGAGAAGAGCTAAGCGGAATACCAGAAATATACAGAGAATTCATAACCTATAAAAGAGTAACAAAAGGTAATTTATTCTATATAAAAATTTATGCAGCCCCAGCAGAGATATTATATGATGAAATAAAACCAATAATACAAGTTGTAAAGATAGGATTAACCAGAGATATGATAATCCCAGAGGATATATGACAACAATCGGAGATACAAGAAATTGAGATACCAAGGTTTTATGCCAATAAGAGAATAATTGGTATGTCAACAATTATCCAAGAACTAGCAAACAATTACCTAAATGGAAATGCAATATGTAGTTATTATTCACGAGATCAACTAATGATATATTCAAACTCAAGGGAGCTAAGGCAAGAAGATATGAATGAAGTACAAAAATGGATATTACCTTTACTTAAACCAAAAGAACAACCTATTATAAGATCATTAAAGAAAGGATTCATTTCAAATAAACTATTAACCAGATACTGCAAGCTAATTGGATACAAATATCCAGACCACATATGTTCTAAATGCAACAGATAAGATAACGTGATACCAGATGTCCAGCTGGAATAAAGAAGGAAGGACAAAAGAAGATAAGCATAAAGAGACAGCAAATGGCAGACAAAGAAGATAGCAAATGGCAGACAAAGATAAAGAAGACAACGACAAAAGTTATGTAAAAAAGTCCTAAAATAAACAATGTAAAGATGTAAAGTTGATAACTCTTAAAGTAAATAGTATAAAGTAAATAGTATAAAGCTGTAAAGGAGATATACGATAGAATAGGAACTATTCATGAATAGTTTTGTAAATTTTGAAAAAAAAATCCTATTTAAAGGAAGAAAATGTGAATAAAGAAATCAGAAGCTTTCCGACAACTCTCATACTCTCAATTATATACTCTCAATTACTGCAACTAAGATAAACACTTCATAGATATGGAGCTAAATCAACCATATATCATACACATAGAAGAACATGTATGCCTATTTATGATTATGCATAGCTAAATCTATTAATTCTTGAATATCATAAAGCATGATTAAATAAGTTTATATTAGTTATTATATACTGGAATTATTTGAAGCATGATTTTTAGTTTATTAACATGAGGAAAAAAGTGAAAACTTCCAGAACTATGTCATCCTAAGGTTGAAACCATAGGCAAGGAAGCTGTGAGGGGAGTAAACAAGGTTGAGGCGCTTTTTAGGAAGAAAGTATCTTTGAAAGTACGATGTTAATAGTGACAGGAAAATATGGTTGAAAATAATCTAGTTTATAACAATCGAATGTGAATGTTATTCCGTTATGCATATGATATGAGGGAATTACTGATTAAAACCAGCATATGAACAACAACATGACTACTTATCTACATGATGAAATGAGAATGAATTATCAAACACTGATTTTATATATACTCAAGGATATAAAAATTATTGAATTAAGAAGAATAATATGGGAAAAGATATTTGACTATGAAGAACTAGAACTAGCAACCCAAACATGGCATGAGATAGAATTACATGAAATAGATACAGACTTAGAACGAATTAATATTAACGATCTAGAATTAGATTCAGACTAATGATAAATTATGAATACTTACAATATTGGCAAGAAACTATTGCAAACATAACCTTGTTAGGAAATCTAATAAAAGAAAATATAGAAGCATATCAAAGAACCCAGGATATACAATATATAAAATATATTTTAGAAAATATAAAAGAAATTATTAAACTAATACTTTTGAGAATAGGGTATGGACTCCCCCTCCCCCCCCCCCCCAAAAAAAGATCTAATCTAAGGCAATTCATCAATTCTAGAGGTTCACATCTAACCCTCAATTTGCCTCTTTCATGACATAACCAAAGAATCTTAGGTTAATAAAAAATATCTGTAGAATAATACTTAGATCATGTAATTACATGATAATCAACTCTTATTCAATCAATTGAATCAACTTCTAACAACATTCAAAGTGTAGAGAAGAGCCATAGCTAGGATTGGGAAAACTCATGGATTCTTTGAAATTCAAGTTAATATCATCTAAAATCAGTAGTATCATCAATAACAAGCATAATTCAATGTAACATAGTCACTTTTCAAGCTTACATGATCAATCAACTCATACCCTAGCTCACAATTTAGGAAGAAGGGGAAATCATAGGTCCAAGGGAGATTTTCATCAAAATCCATCAATTATCCATTAATCTAATCATAAAGCATCTTAATCAATCATAATAAACATGAATTAAACAATTGAATTCATTTTGGAAAGAGACCCATGATCATAGATTGAAAACTCTAGATTTGGGAAATTTGAAAACATAATTTGAAGGGGCTTCTTGGTGATGGCTAACCAAGAATGAAAAGCATCCATACCTCAATTAAGAATCTCCAAGAAATTTGGGGAAGAACCTTGAAAATCTACAAACCCTAGCTCCAATGGCTTCTTCTTCTTCCTTTAGTTTAGAGAGAGAAATATGGAGAGAAGAGGGTTTTGGAGTTTTGATTTTTGGGTGTTTGAATAAATGATTTAATTGGGTGAGTTTTGAGTTTAAAAGGACTTATATAGGGGTCCTAGGGTTGGGCAAAATGAGATATCCTTGAGTTAAAAAAATTGGGAAAAAACCCAATAAGTTACTTGATGGAAACTGCCCAAATGGCATGACTGAAGCCTTCACGGACCGTCATCATCACCCCGTCCCGTCAAACGGGTCGTGAAGAATTTTCAGTCTGACAGTGCTTCACTATTTCAGTCATAGTTTTTTACTCCGAGATCCGAATTGGTCAAAATTGGTGGCGTTGGAAAGGTGACTCACAGACATTTAATTCTATAGTTCATGGCACACCTAATTCGTTTTGAGCTATGAGATATGACAATTTGAAGTTGACCCTACACTCTAAGTCTAATGAAAATCCCCTTAACGTGAGACTCCACAAGCCGTGGTGCCACTCGTGGTCATGATACAGTAGCTAGGCAACCTTCGCATTAACCCCTAAAAATCTAAGGCACCACCACGAGCCTTCCCACGGGCCATGGTCATCACGATCCATGAAGTGGCTAGTGTGAAGGGGGCTGTTTTTGGCAGCCTTTGTTTAGCCACTGCCTTTCCCACCACGAGCCACACCACGATCCGTGGTCCTTACCACGAGCCGTGTTGGTGGTCGTGGAAGGTGAGGCAGTATCCATGTAAGAGTGGACTGCCCTAGTCCTCTTCCTTGGCTCTTACCCTCTCACTTAGCCCTAGTTTAGTCTACTAGTTTTCGGGGTGTTACAATATCTCCCACTTGGGAACATTTAGTCCTCGAATGACACTTTAGACACCTTACGGAAGTAAATACTCATGACTAGCAACCCATCATGCATCAAAACATAATAAAATGCGCATAAACATGGAGGAAACATCAACTCCATCTCAATTGTAATCCATGCAACACAAGAAAGTAGGAACTACATCCATAAACTCATTGTGCATAAAAACTCATCAAATCACATAGACATGGGAGGAACTACCTTCTCCAACTCAAATCATGCTCATCATATCATCACTAAGCACACTATGCAATTTACTCTCAAAAAAGCATTTCATTCAAGGAGGAATTTCTCAACTCAAAACTAAAGCATGCTCATATATTCTTCTCATGAAGTACAATAGGCACCTCTTACCCAAAGAACTACAACATGAGGAAAACAATTCACATAAACTTATTTCCTTTCAAAACACAAGTTTTCATGAACATGTACTATATAAGGAAGTCATGGCAACACATAAGTACATAACAACAATTTTAGCTAGGCACACCATCCCCCCCCACCTTGGGTGTGAGCCTATACCAACTCCTTTAAATATCTCCAAACACATAATCATAGGAGGGACTACATTTTCCCATTAAATCAAGCTCAACACAACAATACGGAGCCAGTATGCCATCTCATCACAAGCATAACAAAGCATGTTCATCAATCATCTAATGAAGTCAAATATGTCATCACCATACTAGAATGCACAACAACATGAGGAACATGTAAATCATGAAAAAATCTATTTTATACAAAGTAAGAATCTTTCAAAAACATGCATAACATAAGGAGATCATGGAAATTTCTGAAACACTCATGAACCCTAATTATAGAACAAGCCCAGAAAGGAATTCTTAGTCTAAAGCTAGATTAGGAATGGAAGAAAATATGAGGATATCGGGACTCTCAATCAATATTGCAACTCAACCACATGATCTCCCCCTTTGGAGTAAGCCCCTTTTTACTAAAACCTCAAACACTACTCTTTTCTAACAAACTCAAGCATTACCAAAGCTCATTATAACCTTACTGGGCTCTAGAACTAATAGAGGTCTAATAACCATGCATCCAAACCCTACCAAGGTTAACAAGAGTAAATCTAAGGGACAAGGGAATCATAGGACACACATAACATTCAAGACTCCAAAATAATACAATTAGTCAAGGAGGACTTATCATCTAGAGCTAGAGGAGGAATAGAAGGGAACATAAGGATAGTGGGACATCTCATTGGCTCTTGGCCTCCCAAATAATCACTTTCAACTAAAACCCTTACTAAAATAGCATCCTCAACACTCTCTAAGCATCACTTATACACCACTAGTCATCAAATCCTCCAACCCATCACAAACTCATAATGGCCAAGTTGGGTTCAAAATCAATAGAAGTCTTAACAACATTGCTAACTTTACTCAAGATTTCATATGAGCCTACAAAACCGGGACTAAACTTCCCAAACTCAATGCACTTCTCAAGGTGAGCATTCCAAGCCAATCTAAGTCATGGACATCAAAGACAGTCAATGACCTTAGCATCTAAGAACATCATCTTCCTCATGGAAGTAAACTTATACGGGCTTTTCTAAGCACCATTTCTTTCAACTCTAAGGTCGGGGAAAGTCATCACTAAGTTTTAACACCCAACACCCAAGGTGATTCTAGACCATCGAGCATTACACTCCTATCCTCTTTTAAAGAAGTCTACTCACTCAATCATCTCTAGGAACCACTTAAGCACCACTATTCAACCAATTTATCAATCATACCTTGAAACCCATCATGACTAAGTCGGGTTCTCCCCCTTGGGAGTAGGTCTACTCAATTCCTTTAAACTTTTTTCATAACATAAAGGCAACAATGAAGCATCTTTCACAGTAAAGACATCATCACAATCGATTATCTCAAGTCTATCAAGTCACAAAGACATAAATGTCATCTCGACCAACCTTTCTCCCTCACTCCTTGTAGCATAAATCCTTCTAATAGTCACATCCTAAAGACCATCGGATAAGGGATAAGAGAGATAGCTTATAGATCTATGGCACAATTTAGAAAATGAAGAAGTGAAGTTTTCCTAACGTCTTATAGCCTCTCACTCATAGATGTGTCGTGACTCACATCGATGAACATGACTCTACTAGACGTGGTTTGAGGCAACCTAAAACCATCCCAAAAAGTTATGCCCTAATACCAAGTTTATCACGACCCGAGAGCATCCTTCTAGTCGTAACACGGCATACTCATACAAGCCCTTAGCATATCATGACATAAGAACATAGGAAAAATATGGAAAATTTAAAACTTTTCTTACAATCGAGATCCTTTATAAAATGATATAAATTCTATGACACTGATATACCGTGAGTTTACGGTATTTATAATACATTTGACTTACAAGTTGTGTGTGTCTAGGGTCTTTTCGTATTGGTTTTTTATGTATTTTTATCATATTTTGTAGGAAAGATGTTCAGGCACGGAATTAAAGAGACAACTGATAGAACTGCAGAAAAAGGCATCTACGGACCGTAGGTCCATTGACGTTCAGTAGATGGTGGTGGTAGATAAGAAGCCCAGTCATGGAGGAAAATCAGGGAAATCTGACCAAGTGTGGAACCACGGTGGCCATTAATGGTCCGTAGATGGATCTACGGACAGTACTGTTGATCCGTAGATGAATACTGCGAGGGTTCCAGTACCTGATTTTTGAAGATTCCAAGTGTAGAGCTACGGAGGGGGATTGACGGACCGTACTGCACATCCATCATTTGCTTCAGAGAAGCTGGATTTTGGAAGCTGAAATATTTTACAAGTCTTGGCTGACGGAAGGGACTCACGGACCGTAGATCCATTGACGGTCCGTAAGTCAGTCTCGTGGATTGAAGATGCGTGCCTGAACGAAACTTTCCTTATTTTGTTTCTCTTTTTATTTAGGACTTGTTTTCTATAAATAGGGCATGTAAACCTCGTTTTTGGGGGTTAGACATTATTGTTCTATTCTAGTTCTTGACTTGGGGAGATTAACTTGCAACTTGAGCAATTATTAATTTCCTAAGTTTGTTTTGAAGATTTTGGTGTTGCAATTCAAGTTGAATTTCTGGGTTTATTATTCTTCTTATGTAAGTTAATAATTCTTTTATCTAAAACCATGAATTGTGTTCATATGATTATGGGTAACTAAACTCCACTACTAGGGTTGTGGGAACCATTAGCAATTAACAAAATATGAATAGTAAATAAATAATTCTTGAATAGTGTAGTGCATGCATTGATAATTCTTTTGTTTAGAAGTCTTTTTAGCGGTTGCAAACGTTAGAACTCGACTTGTTGCTACTTGCCGGACCAAGGAGGTAATCAACAAGAAAAGAATTATCAACATAGATTTAGTGTGATACTACCTAATAGGCTAGTGTCGATTGGTGCGAAGTAATAACTAAGCCAAACATCGATTATGATGT
>JAJOOO010024103.1:0-14330 GCA_029582685.1 Solanum piurae
ATATGATTGATAAATTAGACGACAAATAAAAACATACTAAAAACATATTATAAAACTAACATTGAAAAACATAAATATGTTTAGGAGAAAATCTCCCCATAAACAAAACTCTTTTTAAATGACTACATTGTGGATGTTCTTGTTGTGTTTGTGTTAGAAGAAACAAACCTATATTTATAGAGTCCTAAAACCTTTCCTACTAGAAAAGGAGTCCTAAAAGGAGAGAATAAACCAAATATGAAAGAATATTATATTTTCCTTTCAAGAAATGTAAAAACATTTATGGTAATGTTTTGTCTTTTCTTTAAGGAAAAATAAATCTTAAATTATGGTAAGAAAATCAGGGCAAAACCCTAACACTTATTTCAAATAGTTCAAAGGCAAAATTGATCTATTTCCCCTTATTTTTGAACAATTGTTTGTAAGAAGGATATTTTTGAGCTATTCTGATAATATTGGAAGGCATTTCTTAGTCCAAAACATATTGATAAATCATATATTTTTTAGCAAAAATATAGCGGAAAGTAAAACCGACCCTTTTTGAATAATTTGAAGATATATTTTACCCCTTTCTCTAAGTTAAATCATTAATGCACACAATATATATCTTTTAAAAAAGAGTAAAGAAGTAAGAGTACCTAATATCTCTCTCTCTCCACAATGCATGGACCTCGGACTTGTCCCTTTCTTTGATGTTGAAGGGATAGATTGTCGACACACATAATAATAATAATATATAGAAGCACTAGTCCCTATGGAGGGACTATAAGATCAAGAATGCAGTGACGCAAAATTAATTTTTTTAAAAAAAATAAGAATAAATAAACATATGAAAAGTCAAAGATTATTCAGTACCTATATGCATCTATCATGTATAAACAATATAATTTTACATTAAAAATGTTTGATAAACCCCTTGACCTAACTAGCTCCCCATGTCGTCATATATTCATTTCTAGAAATCAATGATATATATTTACTAAAAGAAAATCCA
Source organism: Solanum piurae (assembly GCA_029582685.1). Classification (NCBI taxonomy): domain Eukaryota; kingdom Viridiplantae; phylum Streptophyta; class Magnoliopsida; order Solanales; family Solanaceae; genus Solanum; species Solanum piurae. Next base: position 995 of record JAJOOO010024103.1, read on the forward strand.
TTTTGTCCAATGGGTGAACTTAAAATCAAGTCTAGTATAGTAAACTAGCATGCTAGGTAGTTAGGTAAAGATTGTATCAAATGCAAAAATAAATCAAATCTCTCAAAATTAGATTTGTCAAATATTATTGATTGTGATATATAGTGATTTTCAAGAAACGTGTAATCCTTTCAATGTGTGCCCCTCCTTTCTTCTTTGTTTTGGCATTTCGGACTGTGATGTCACATGATCATATATATCATAAAATTGCTTTAGACAAAGTTAACTTTGCATATTTTTTTTGGTAGTTAGAAATAAAGTCTTTATCGGTATTAGTTTATTACCATTAGATCCAATGTCACCATAGACTTTAGAAACATTTACAAAAAGTGTTAATTACCTCTAAAAAATATATTTAGCAGTAATTAAACTATTACCGTTAAAGATCATTTTTGGTGTAGCGTGTGTTTTTGCAAGGGAACTTTATACAAGAAATTAAATCACTTTAGAGAGAGTGTCTTGGTTATTTTTGTCTTATAAGGCAAATCAAACAATTAAGGGGTCGTTTATTAGAAGATAAATTATGCTAGTATTAAATTATGTATAAGTAGTATGATGTTTGGTAGCTTCGTTTTTTTGTTATGTATAAAATTTTGCACACCTAATAGGATATTACAATATTTGATTTCTAATTTAAAAAATCACATAACTAATAATTATAAAAACATTTGTATGCACAATCAATATATATATATATATATATATATATATATATATAAAGGAGGATCTTCAGCCCGCTTAGGCATGCCTCAATGGCCATCATTTTATTTATTTTTCCTTTTTAAACATTTTTTAATTTATTTTTATACCCAATTTATTAATAAAATATACTAATAAAAGACTCATCCAATAAATACATAATCAAGTCATGTAGTAATCAAGAATGATTTATGACCTCTCTTAATTCATCAATAAAGACTAAATAATAAAAGAGCATTATTGTAGACAATTGTCCAAACGTTTGTACTTATTAAAAACCTTTACAAAAAGATATCAATGTTAAAATCAATCCTTACCATTTATAATAAGAAAAAACTCTTTATTTTTATTTTTTCAGTTACAACATAATAATTCCACATTATTTAATTATAGAATTTGAAAGGTTTCTGTACCATTAAATGAGAAAAAAACTAAATAAAGTTATAAACAAAATATATTCACCATCTTAATGCATGATCACTACTACTATCTTGCATTTTTGTAATATTGTTGGATCAAAATAACTCTTCATTGATCACTTTTCAAGATACCAAACACCATTTACAAGATATAACAAAAGGCATCACCGGGCTACTGCTAAGCATTTGAAATTTGACTGACATCCGAGAGTAAAGCAAGAAGAAGAGAAGATGCAAGAATTGAAACTTTTGAAGAAATTTTAGTCTGAATCTACGACTAATTTGATAGGTATAATTTTCAACTCAAACCCTTGTATGAATATTGTTATTTTTCTTCTTTTGTCCTCTTCTTCTTTTTTCATTGGAATACTTAGAATTTGTATGACAAAAAAGTGACAATATTTTAAGAAAAAATTGATATTGAGGGATTTTGCTTAACATTAAGAGAAGACAAAAAGGAAATATATAAAGTACTACGGGAGAGAAAGAAAAATGAAAACAAATAAAGAGGGATAAGAAAAATAAAGATGTCAAGAAAAAGAAGAAAAAGAAAAGGCACCATATATATAATATTGTCAAATTAAAATTTAATATACAAAGAATGATTCATTTATATTGCTCCATATATATGTCTTATTTTGTTCCATATATAACTCTTACATTGTTCCATATATATAATATTTTCAAACTAAAATTTAAATTCAAAGAATGATTCATTTATTTTGTTCCATATATAAGTCTCAGTGTGTTCCATATATATAATATTACCAAATGAAAATTTGATATTTAAAGAATGATCCATTTATTTTATTCCATATATAAGTCTTAGTATGTTCCATATATATTCTCCCTAAATTTATAGAGAATAATAATAAATTATTTAAATGACAAGAAATATTATTTAAAACAAAAAAAAGGGTATTTTAATTTTAATTCATTATAAGTAGAATAAGAAAGGAAATGACTTCTAAGTTGTCATACAAATTCAATTCATAGTCATGGGCAGAATTAGAAGATCACTTCTCTAATATACGTGGATTGGTTCTTACAAAAGAATAAAACATTTATTAATTTAATTAGTTAGTACATAAAGAGGAGAAATAAAAAAAAAAGTACCAAAGGAATGGAGAAAAAAGAAAAACTATGTTGGAGTATATATATACTGTAACAAAATAAAATAACAATAACAATAATAATAATAATAATAATAATAATAATAATAATAAAAATAATTTAAAAAATATATTGTAACAAAATTTTGTAGTGCTTTTATTTATAAGACAATATATGAATATCTAATGTATTATATATATATATATATATATAATTTAGGAGTTATGATCATCAAAAGTCATGAGAGTTATGATATAAAGATAATTTTATTTTATATTGAAGTATATAAATAAATGAAGGAGTAGTAATTGACACAATCATTTTTGTATAAAAATAATAAGAAATAAAGTAGAATATGAAAGAAAATGACTTCTATTTTGAGAAAAAACTTTGAAAATAAAAGTTATAAATAAGAAAGGCCCATAATTAACGTGTTAGGAAAAAGAAAAGAAAAACTAAATGAAAAAGAAACTAGATTGTATCATTTATTTCTTTTTTTAGTTTATTTCATGTTTTATAATATAAAACTCAAATAAAAGAACCTAGGGTTAGATGCATATAAATATATTAATGACGATTAAATTTTCAAAAAGTATACTTCATAAACTTGATAAGTACTTTGTATACAATATTATATATAATAAAAAAATAAAAGATTTAATTGAATACATTAAAAATATTAATAAACACTTAAAGACTAAAATTTGTAGACATTATACTTCACAAACTTATCAATACTATCATCTATGTGTTAGTATACATTAAAAATATTAGTAAGCACTTAAAGACTAAAATTTGTAGACATTATACTTCACAACTTTGTCAACTATGTGTTGGTATATCATATAACAAAGAAATTATAAATAAAAATACTTTTATTTGTGATTCTTAGATAATTTGATGAATGAATTTATTTTGATATCGTATGAATTTTATTTGGTAAACTCATTGATTTTTATAATTTGTATAAAATTGATTTGTGGAGGAGTGACGATGTAGTACCTTCTATAGGCAAAAAATAATAATTATTTTATTTTATTGGTAATTTTATCTTCAATTCATTCTTTTCACTTTTTCGTTTTTTTTTAAATTTCTGTAACTTACATTTTTTTTAATTTGACACCATATTGTATATAATTTACATTTGTCAATTACTCAAATATATATTGTTTAAAAGTAATTTTATTCATAAAAAGATGGTATAATAAATTTAAATAACTTTATATGACCGCGCGAAGCACGACCAAATTCACTAGTTTTATATAAGATTGAAGATGAAATAATAAATAAGTACATAAATAACTACCACATGCACATAAAATAATATTATATATAGTTTATATTATTAATATCTGCATAATTCTTGTGAACGGTTACGTTAATGCATTTAATTTTGGTTGATGAGCTAGGTAGTCTTACCTAAAATGCTCACGCACAAAAGGGCAAAGGAAGTGTTGATTAAAAGTAAGTACTAGTATTTAAGTATTAGTAACTAGGAATGAATTAAGAAAAAAAGTTAATTAAAGTTGATGTGTTGCGTCATGCTGCAATTGTGGATTTGAATGAGGTGATCAATGGAAGTGTCATTAGCAATGTCCCAAATAACCCCAAAATAAAGGTTTACGTTCACTAATTCTTTTGGATAAACAAAGTGTTAAAGGATTAAGTGTGGATTAGCATTAGTTACTATTAAATAAAGAGTGGCTATCACAACCTAATGCAGTATCATCTATGACCACTAACTGCATCCTTTCATAATTTTACACTTAACCAAATTCTAGTAGCCTTCACTTAATTCAGAGTCACACATAACTTAATTACACTTAACCAACTCCTTATAGATGCACTAAACTTGGGGTTTACATATATAAATGTGGATTTGATTCAAAGCAGATAATATCATATCATCATGATAAGTGTATTTTTGAATTTTATTAGCCTAATAATAATTGATATCAGAGCTAATGATTTATGAAAATGGTGGGTTGATGACGTGGAGCCTAGCTTAGCGCCTTTGTCCATCTATTGACTGGTTTGCTATCTCTACCTCTAGCTTTGGAGACGTATATACCAACAACAACAAAAATTGGTGGGCTTTAACGACTATAAACACTCAGTTGATGTGGGTGACACACGATTAACTTTTAGATAACCTTGTGTGAAGTGATGGATCACACAGAGCTTAATCCTAGGGGAGATTGTTGGGTGTTTGAACAAAATTGTACATTAATTAGTTGTTGAAAAGAAAGAGAAGCTACATGTAGGTGTGGTAATACTCTTAATAGTATTTGATCAAATAGGAAGTTAAAGCGATTTTTTACACTAAAATTAATTAGTCGGAGTGTTTGAGCTTGCACATGGATCGAGAATATCTTATAAAGAATCTTATCGAATTTAGAATGATCAAATTAATAAATTTCAAATATCGAATGCATAGCGAAGGAGAAAAAAACCCCACAAGAACTCCCACATGGATGGAGTTGTCTCTATTAGGAGGATGTCACAAAGAATGTTCATCTTCAACAAGAAAATTATGAAATCATCACTATATATTAACTTTTTCTTTTCTTTTATCATATTTTAAAAAATAATAATAATAACAAATTAGGTGTGGTACTAAAGAGATGATGGACGGTCACTATCAATTCAATAAAAAGGGGGGGGGGGGTTTAGATTAGGGGCCAACAACTAATTAAGGTTGTTAAAGTGGCAATAATTAGGACAAATGAGTGAGAGAGATAATAATTAATAGTGTTATTATATAGTCACTCAATTTAAAAGAGGGGTGTGTATGAAATGTAGAAGTCTATATAATAATTGAGAAGATAATGAATTGAGTACTACACTAGACACTTTAATTTGTGTAGGGACAGCCCACAATAATAATCCACCAAATAAAAACATTATTTCCTTCATCATCACCTTGAAAGTTTCACAAAGATTTAAAAGTGAAAAATACTATACTATTTATTACTGTAAATTTTATATATTATATGTAGCAGAAAAATCCATTACAATATTGACAAAATGATATCTCAAAAACCCCACCACAAGCCGAGAGTGTATAGTGTATGCCACGTTTCGCCTTCTAAACTCCTTTTATTCATATCACTAACGGCAACAACCACCAACTAGTTTTTATATATTCGGATCGAAATAATAAGACGTTATGTGAAAGTTAATTACAAATTTTAAAGATAATAATCAGATGGAAAAGAATACACCATTGTGGAAATTAAATTAAGCATAGCGTAATATCGACGTAACATAATATAAAGAAGAAATGTTTCATCTTTAATAATTTAAATTTTAGAATATTATATTCTTATTATAAACTTTCCAACTGTCTAAACCGACCAACTGTAATAAGTATCAGAATTTGGAATGCCTCTATATAGGAAATTAGGAATATCAAAATTCTAGATGATGTGAGAATACATTGCTTTCCATAAAAAAAAAAATTATATTCTATTACCACAAATTTAATTTACAACTTTATAATGTGAAATCAAAATAATGTAAAGAATAATAGAAGATTAAAACAATAATGATAAGTATGGGTATTTCAGTCGTACTCTGTATGAATGTCGGTAAAAGTTTTAGCGATTCTGAATATAAATGACATTAACTTAATTGTCGCTAGATGTTTTCATAATAATAAAAAAAGATCTGTTGTCATTAAATGTCTCTTCTGTCAATCTGTTGTAGTGATTCCCTTGTATATATAGTCATAGTTGTTAAAAAGCATTTTACTCCCTCTGAAACTTTTCGACATGAATCTAAATTTAATCAGATCTCAATACAGATACACGAATACCGAGTGGGGTGGGGTGGCGGTGGGGGAGGGGGTGAGAGTCTTATTGAGGCAAGCAGACATTCATTGAACTATAACTCCAGACATTACTTGATCCAAATTAAATTCTATTCCGCTACATCTTTCATAAAAATTAGTGAGAATATCACCTATTGACATGTTCATATCAATTAAAAACGAATTTTAAGTTATATATGTACTTGTAAAGCAAAAAAAATATATATATATATTATTAATTAATGTAATTCATGACGTTACGTTACCAACAATTAACGCACATTCTAAAAAGTTGCCTATCATTTTCTTTAAATTATATGATTGTATAAATATTTTTTTACAACGTGGATGTAAATTCTATTAAATAATAACTTACAATTATTAGATGAAAACTTCCATTTACAAACCAAAAATAATAAGTATACATTTACTTTTTATAATGTTTGAATCAACTTTCGCACATTACGACTAATTTCATAAAGTATCAGGCACCAAAACTAGCAAATGAAAAGAAATCACTTTATATTTTTATCTCATATAAAAAAAATATTAAAATTGTGATGAGGCATCTAAAACACTTTTAATTTGCTTCATGTCACTCATCATAGTTGACTCTTTAATTAAATAAAAAATATATAATTGAACACAACTTTTTCTCTAAGATATATTCCAATTAAAGTTACGGTAATATGCTTACCCTTCCCAAAAGAAATTATGTGAATATAGTAATGTTCTTATCTTCTACCTTTTCTCATTCTAAAAAGAAAAGTAGTCAATTAAAACGATTAAAAGTTATAATTTTCATCTTTATTCCAATTTAATCCGCGCCGAAAACAAACATTTTGTACATTAATTCTACTCGATTTATCATAAAGGAATATACTAAATTTAATTAAAGGAATATACTAAATTTAATTAGAAAAATATAAAAGTAGTACTCATCATGTTGAAGATGATTTAAACAAATGAAAGGAATTATACTTATGAATTGAATATAGAATAGTTTAGAATCAAAGTGATAAGGATTCTCCAATAACTTGTTAATTATATTCGAGAATTTAAGCTTTGAATTACCTGTCAATCCTTGATAATATGATGTATCAGATTCATTTATTAATTGAGTTAATTAATTAAAGCAAAAGTCAAAGACAACATGCAGAAATAAGAACAGAATTTTTTTTGTTGATTTTACTAAGAATATATATTGGAAGAGTGAAGGGTTTGTTTGTGGAACTTTCTTTGAAATCTTGAAAAAAAATTTATATAAATAGTTGTCCATCATATACACACAAATTAGTATATATTCTTTTTATATATATTTGACTAGCGAATGCAATTATATTTAATCGATCGGCCAAATGTGTAATTTGCCCCACCCGTAACAAAAAAAAGGCTCTAAAAACCTTTGATTCTTTCATTTTAATTTGTTTGTCCTGTTTTGACTTGATACAGAGTTTAAAAAGTAAAGAAAACTTTTGAATCTTCTTGTCTTAAATTAAAAATACGTCAAATGTATCAAAGCGTATTTTAATCTTGTGATCTTAAACATGTCACGTGGAAGGTAGATACTAAAAAATTGTTAAAAAAGAAAAGATATTTTTTTTTTTAAAACGAACTATAAAAAAAAGTAGGACAAGATAATTAAAAACAAAGGGACTAATTCTTTTGGTCCCTTCATTATTGGGAAATTCCGATTCTGACCTTTATGTTTATGACAAAATACATTTATGATTTAACAGTTCATTAATAATATGTTCTTTTGGCCCTTTCACAAGGAAGTGTGATATATTTGAACTATTTTTAGTAGTGTATTATACTCCTAAGTAACAATATAAATTTAACAAAACTCATGAGTATTTAACTATAAAAAGGTAAATAGAACTATTTTTAGTAGTATATTATACTCCAAAGTAACAATATAATTAATTTAACAAAACTCATGAGTATTTAACTATAAAAAGGTAAATAGTTCAAAAAAATTGTAAATATTTATAAGCAAAGAAATTAAAAATGTATATTTCAAGTAGTTAAAAATTAAATGTACATTCAAATATAGCAAGGACTAATTAAAAGGGCTATAATCCTTATTTTCACGGTTTCTCATCGCTAATTCATTGCTATTAATTGGTTTCTCACTATAATGGATCATTTTAAATGTAAGTTGTTAGAGAAAATACACTTAATTATATTTTCAATGTTGTTTTCTCCCGTGCGAATCTAGAAAAAAAGATTATGCATGCATCAAGAAAATGGATTTTTTAATGGTAATAAGTGGTAGTGGGATTCGAACCTAGTACCTCTGATTGCTTCGATATCATATTCTTGAAACATCATAATCATCTCACCTAAAAGGTTAATTAATTAAAGTGAGGACACACATTGTTCTTTACTTCATTACGTCTTCAACACGTCATTTCATATGATGCATGCCTAATCTTTTTCATTGACCAATCACATTAAAATTCTTTTTGACATGACAGTAAAACTCAAACTCGGAATCTCTGTTGGTACAATTTGATAGGCTGTTTTATGTTTACAATCTATGAATGATAAGAACTTCCTATTATGTGAGTGTTGGTTCCTTGTGTTTGTTCATTAGAGTGTTAGCATATAATGAACTTTACACATCAATGGTCCAAAATGTATGTTTGTGTGTGAGAGAAAATGTTTAGTGGAGGAAATTCAAGGGCAATTTAGATGAGGGGACAAAGGGATGCTATTAATTAAGGTATTGAAGATTTGATTGAAGATGTTAAAAATTTCGTTAAGGTAATAATTGTATGATTTCGAATTTTAATAGAAGCTTTATAGACACTGTAATAAAGTTCAGGTGTATTCACTTGTCATGTTAGTCATATCACATATGGTTCAATTAGGCCGGATGGCCCTTACATGTATATACAAAAAAAAAAAAATTGAGTCTGTCAGTTGTGTCACATGTTTATTATTTGTTTACAAAATGTGACACGTGTCATGATTCATGTGTATAATTGTATCATATACATTCATATGGTACTTGTCTGTCTCACCCTTGGGACGTGACCCATCATTAAGTTTTTATGGATTCATATAGAGATTAATCGTCTATCACCTACATCAATAAAGTATTTACGGCCATCAAAATCTAGAGACGTATTTTATGTGTACGAATCTCCAAGCTATAGGTAAAGGTAGTAAACCAGGGTGCAAGTTGCAAAGGTAGTAAGACGGACCCCATGATGTCATCACTCTGGCATTTTCATACCCTTATCATCGATCCATTGATTTCAATATTAATTATTGGGGTAAAATAACTTAAATATACTCCTAACATGGTATTATATTAACCATTTCAAATCAAACTTATACCATGTGAAAAGAACCCATTTGGAATTGAATGAATTTTTTGAATATTCCAGATAAAAGCTGCAATTTCATGTTTCAGGTTCACAAAGATATTATGATCCTTAACATACTTTGCAGCCTCCTTATCGACTGTATCATCCACTTTTGTCCCACTCCAGTATCCGCTTTTATTCATGCAGCTACTATGGTAACAACTGGCATTTTCATGATAGCAAGGTGCTCCCCTTTATTGGAATACCCACCTACGGCTTGTATGATTTTTCTCAAACAATCTTACATTTTTCCTCACCTGGCCAATATTTGGACTTTATTCACACATTCAATATAATGCACTATTCAGAGGTGAATTTTATTCTTTATTTCATATATTCCCTAGCTCTTTATAGCCTTATTACAAAAGGGATGGTCCAAATTTTTGAATCAAGGTCTATCCAACAAATGCTTTTTTCTATATATGAATCAGTAAACAAGACAAGGACAATTCTAAAAGTTTAATAAGAAAAATCAGAAGGTAGAAGAAACTACTTTGCATGGGACAAATAGACTATAACAAAATGGGAAGAATAATTCAGATAATCAGTATATAGACTTTACTTTTAAAAAAGAGATCGATAAGATCATAAATTGTTTTTATATTTGTACTAAGTAATCAAAAGAATTAAAGAAGGCCTAACAAATCTTAGATGCTCTCAAATGAACTAGAGACCTATAGCTAGTCTATAAAAAAACATCCAAACGTGATCACTGTACAAAAGTTTAATGTTAATGAACATGAAATGTTGGACAAGAAGAATGACATTTTTCTTTTTCTTTTTTTTTCATCCGATGTTTGATATCTGTAATGATGTCTTGATCAATTCGAATTCACGTAGTGTAAGGATCATTTAATTAAGGGGAAGTTTTCCCTATCTGAATTTTCTTTTATATCACGCCTCAAATTCAAGGAGCGCAACTGATACTTAATGTCAAAACTTAGGTCTAAGCTGACCTTGCAGAACTATTTGCTAATAGCGCACACAATTAAGAAAATAAAAATTATATCTCAGCTTAAAAATAAGACTTCGACCAGTAAAGCCCCTGTCAATAGCTCTACAAAGAAAATAACTAGTCCCAAAAGTACGAGTTAATTTCATCGTTCAAACGGACGGTATATTATATTTCATGGTTAGAACTCGAATCTGAGAGGTCTGATTAAAATCGAAGGAAGACTTAAAAAAACATTCAAACATGAGTATACAAAAGTATAATGTTAGTAAAAATGAAATGTTCGATCGACATGAATGACATAACAAGACGTATAGAAAAGTTTAGAAAATGTGAATTTGAGGGGTTACAATTGGTCAAAGATGATTTAAGTATGGATGTTATATTAGGAAGAATAGGGAGAGAATATCTTCTCCCATGCAACATGGGGCTCAAAATAAATTATAAAAGGTGTGAAAGCAAGAAAGAATATTTCAAAAAATATATATATGTCAAAAAGCAATGAGCTAGCTAGTGGAAGAAAATCTCTTTCATTTGTAAAAAAAATACTAAACAAATTGAAATGGTAAGGATTAATAAAAAAGAAGAAAAAAGGATGTAATTTAATGGGTGCTCACCTAATTAAATTAGTATCACAAAAAGTTACTAAATTCTACTTTTTTTAAAATTAGAATAGAAATGCATATTCAACTTTATCTAAGTATCATAAAAGATCACTTCTCCTTTGTTTTGTTTTGTGAGTTTCTATTATACGTAGCAAATTAATTAGTTTAACGAGTTTCATGACATTTAATTAGACAAAGTGAAGTGACTTTTTCATTATTGACCGGAGAAAGGGTTACAATAACAAACTCCTTCTCCAAAAGAAGGTGACCGCAACCAATCATCCATTCTCGATATTCATATTGATTTTTAAATCTTTGTGTCATATCAGCTCGCGACGTAGATACTCTGATTTTATTATATTATATAGACTAAAACATATAATTATTTATATAATTAACCTCATAAATGAAAGTTGTGTAAATAAATTGAACAGCAAGAATAGACTAATAGGGCACTAACACTTCGAAAAAGACCATCAACTATACAGTCTAATTTTTTTTAGGGAAAAATGATCTGACTTAGCGTACTATTCTACTTTCTTATTACTTTTATAGTGCTATTTTTAAATAATCACAAATTATAGCTTATAATACTTATACCTATACTTGTATTTAAAATTTCAGTTGATCACTCGCATATATCTAACTTCTGCTTTGAAAACACATATACACACATACATTCAGTTTGTGCTTTGAAAACATGTACATGTATATACAATTGATCACACTTATATACACATACGCGTACAATTACAATCAGATAATGTATATCCACATTTTCAATTAGGATTAAATTTAGTATTCACACAAATTCACTATATTTCGCAACGTTTTGAAAGGAAAATAGAAAACAACTAAATAATCTCACTATATTTTCCAAAAAACATAAGTTAATACTGTTACTTTTCCCTTTTATAAATGGACACAAATTGAAATTTGATTAAAGGTGGTTAAATTACCGTGAACATTGTTATGTTTAATTTTTTATTTAATTTATATACACGGACAATAAAAATCTTTCTTTCCAGATATTTGTACCTAAGTTATTCAAAAGTTGAATCATATTGGTCTTCAAGTTGACGTTCTTTATTATTTAACAATTTTCATTATTAATCGAAAAAGGTGGAATTCATTATCATGAGAGAATCAAGAAATTAATAACCTAATCAAATTTAGTTTATCATGAATTTCTTTAATGAATATTACAGAAATCAACGACCTAATTATAGAATATAGTGATATATTGGATTTGCTTGATACGAATGTTGAAAATTATAGTTCAATTTTCTATCAAAGGGAATGTAGAATATAAGAATCAAATGGCTTTACTAGGAAAAACAAACCATTGATTTTCACTTTTTATTTGCTTAATATGTGGTTACCAATTTGCAACATATATATATATATATATATATACTCATTATGTTCCATTTTGTTTGAGACTGTCCTTATTAATCTCTAATTACATTAATAAAAGTCTTAATTAAGTGGACGGTTAACCTAAATTCGGATGGATCAAAATGAGTTGTGTTTATAAATGAACAGGATATGCTAATAAAAATAGAGTAAAAATCTATCAAAGAAAATCAACAGACTGAGTGAATCCAGAGCAGTTGTAGTAAATTAAATTTGGTCAAATACTTTATTTATTTTTTTATAATTTTTCAATACCTTCTCATTTTACTTTTAATAAAAAATAAATTTAACCAAATAAATATCACGACAGATTTAACCCACAAATTTCAAAAGTTTAATTTTACAAAAACCTATCTCCATAACAACCTCTCCTTAATTTAACTCCTTCCATTTAAACATTACCATCGGGATCGTTAAGGCTCCGTGAAGATAACTCTATTTAACTAGAAAGATGTAGTACTCAAATCTTTATAGTCACACAAATTAAACATTATGAAATATTAAGGACTGCATTTTAAAATCTTCATTTTTTTCTTTTAATTTTGTGTCAAATCAAACTATACCAGACATGCATATCAAAACGAGTGAGTAGGGGTGTACAAAACTGAACCGAAAACCGAACCAAACCGCAAATCGAGTAAAATAAAAAAAAAACGACTAGTGGTTGGTTTGACTTGGTTTGATATTGGAAAAAAAAACCCGACTATATTTGGGTTGGATTGATTTTAACTAAAAAAAATCAACTCGAGACCAAACCAACCCGACATTATATATATAATTTTAAAATTTTATTTTATACATAAAAAAATTTACTTTGATATAATTTTTAAATATTTCTTATACTTTTTCATAGTTTTTATCTTTTAATATATTATTTCAAGTTTGAAACTTAAAATTCTGAATGG
>JAJOOO010024104.1:0-16980 GCA_029582685.1 Solanum piurae
TCCCACTCTAATTTTCCCCTTCCCGAAATTTCTAGAGTTACAGATATAGTATTACATTTAAGCACACTATAATAGGGGGACAACCAAGTCATGCCTAATATTATGTCAAAGTCAGTCATATCCAAAATTACTAAATCAGCCCAAGTTTGAAATCCTATAAACAAAATAAAACAAGCACGATAGACATGGGTAACAATTACTGAATCTCCAATTGGGCTAGAAACACGAATAGGGGCATCAAGAATATCACAAATCATTTCAAAATCTGAGGCAAATCTCACGAATACATATGAATAAATAGAACCCGGATCAAACAACACATTAGCCATCTTGTCACAGACAAGTATAGTACATTTGATCACCGCATCATACGCCTCAACCTCATTCTTGCTTGGAAAAGCATAACATTGAGCCTTATCATCATGACGAGCCATTTCCCTGCCTGGTTGCAAGTTACCCCTACCCCCCCATTTTACCCCCCTATACCACCCTCTCCCCCCTTCTCTACCCGCTCTTTACCCTCCTTCTAACCCTCCCCTTCTAACCCTATCCGTCCTAACCTCCCCCCTCCGTCCTAAGCCCGCCTCTACCACCGCTACCACTCTCTACCCCCCTCATCTACCCCTTCTCCCCTCCGCCCTCTACCCCTCTACCCCCCAACCCCCTTAACCCCACCCCTCTACCCCCTCAATCTATAAGGACATACCACTTAGTCTAGAAGAATCTCAAATCCAAGCTTCAACTAGAGAGAAAGCAATTCACTTGCCGGAACCTACACTTGTAGTAAAATATGAAGAAAAATAGGTTAGCACAATTAAGTACTAAGTATGATAGCTATGCAAAAACATGCTTAAAACAGATATTTTGTTTGAAAGTCGTGATATATGCCAAATTAAGAAAACTTCATGAACATAAGAATAAGAGACATAATATACAACCATAACCAACATACAAGTCATTTCTTCACATTTGACCATAATCAACATACATGAGATTTCATTACATTAAGATTTCACCTCAAGTAATCCCAACCATACCTTGTGCAATGTATAAATAACGTCTCATACCACCATTCACACTAGATACCACAATAAGGCCAACAAAAGTTAACTTACCATTCATCCTTTCCATCTTTACACAATACTCATACATAAGAGACATAAGCATTTCATAAGTCATAATGAGGAAGTAACTCATAATACAATCCAAGTATAGCATGCATCATTACATTAGACATTTAAGTCAGCGTTCTTCATTAACTTCATTTAGAGCACTTTCATATATTAGTCATTAACACCTTAGAGAACTCACTATAGCCCTCTCAAAGTCTACTCATCCAATGCATGGATGGCATCACATACTACCACCCACACTTCATAAAACTTCTCAAGAAACCATAATGCACATCTCACATGATGGGAATAGGCATTAACCGACATAGACCATGAGAGCAAACCATGGAATTCGGTGTCATATAGCCCCACACCGTAAAGAGGTGGTCTACTTACCTAAGGTAGGACCGGTAATATTTTAGTGTAGGTAGAAACCACTAGCTAATATCATATGTGGGCACATAGTTATGGGATAGAAAAATGTTCATTGGAACCCTAGTCTACCATTGGGAGAGTTTCCATCTTACCATATTAACTCGGTGCTTAGCCTCCATTCCTATAGAGTATTTCGTTTTCATTAACATTATTAAACTTAAGAGGGCCACCAACATTAGGCCTACCGACCCAAAGTACATTACACAAGAAAGGGCCACAACCATTAGGTCTACCGATTCAAGGTACATTAAGGATAGCTCATTGACTTTCCAAGAAAGGTGCCATAAACATTGGGTCTACCGATACAAGGTTCATCATTTCACATATGAAAGGGATACCAACACTAGGTCTTCTGATTCAAGGTTTATCATCACATTAGTTTCTAGAATCATCATGAAGGGCCACCAATACTAGGTCTATCGGTTCAAGACATAGCCTAGAATACTTCATCATTCATTTATGAAAGGAATGTCATATGTCTATCGATTCATATTCATCAACTCAAGACACATTCATAAGTCATATATGAAAGAAATGCCATAAGCCTATCGATTCATATTCATTAAGTCAAGACACATTCATAAGTCATTTAGGAAAGGAATGCCATTAGCCTATCGATTCATATTCATTAAGTCAAGACACATTCATTATACAAGAAGAGGGTGCCTTAGCCTACCAATTCAAGATGCTTCATTCAAGATCACATTTATCAATACAAGAAAAGGATCCCTTAGCCTACCAATTCAAGATACAATATTCACTTTACTTTCATTTATACAAGAATAGGATGAGTAAGAGCCTACCAATTCAAGATATACATCATATAGAAGAAAACCCTTCACATTCTATCATCATCATTCATGAGTGTTACTTGAGAATATGTTTTCAATCATAACACTATTTCGTTCTAAACATGATCATAACACTTTCATTGAGATCACACATACATACTTCACATCATAGTCATTCATAGATCCTTCATGAACTTGCCTTTCAAGGCTATGAACCAACATCAACCCATAAATCTAAGATACTACAATATATAATGAAATTGACATGATTCAATCATTAATCCAATATAAACATAAACAAGTCAACATACTTCCACGATCAATCAATTCCCATTCACAAACCACAATTTAGGAATTTGGGGGAAAACATGGGTTCAAGGAAGAAATCATATTAATTCACCTTTAAATCCACAATTCAACCATAATTTAATGCAATAAAGCCTTTGAAAAACGTTTGGAATCGAACCCATGCATAGATTGAAAACTAGGGTTTTGGGGAAAACATTGGAGACTTTAAATCACTTTTGAAATTGGCTCCTTGAAAGAAACTAAGTCAAGGATGAATACTAACATACCTTTTATGGAAGAATCCCACGAAAATCTCTTGAAAAACTTGAAGTCTTGACCTTGAGAGCTTGAATCCTTCACCTCCAATGGAGGTTTCTAGAGGGAGAACTTTTGAAAGGAGAGGTGGGTTCTAATTTGGATTTTGAAATAATGAATTGAAAAAATAGAGTTTAATACTTTTAATTCTCTTAAAATACCATAATTAACCCAAAATAACCGTTCTTCAACTTAACTAATTATAAAAACAATTTACCAAACCACCCTCCCCTTAGCCGAACCAATACCAACATTTATAGGTGTGATCCACGGACCATCCTGCATGGGTGTGGTTCGTGGCTGGGGGTTGAATTTGAGGGACTTGACCCATGGAACAGGTCCACGAGTCATGGTTGGACCTACGGGGAGTGGTCCCCCTCCGTAGGTCACCACATTTTTGAAAACATTCAAGTTTCCTTGGGGTCTTGGGGGTTAGGCTAAGCGTCCTCCTCAAGGACCCTTAGAGTGGTCCTTGGGGAGTCGTACCTTGACGCTTAACCCTTAAATTCCTCAACCTAAGCTCGGGACAACATTATTCAACAATCAACCCCTCAACAACTCATACACACACTAGTTAGGCTCTAGTTTCCCCTATTCATTTTACGGGTCGTTACATTATCCCCAACTTGGAAACATTCGTCCTCGAATGACACTTTAAACACTTTCAGGGGTTAACGACTCAAGACTAGCAGCCCATCATGCATGCAACATCATAAAAAAATGCACAAAAGTAGGAGGAAATATCAACTCCACATCGATAACCTCAACGCAATACAAGAAAGTAGGAACTACATCTACAGACACATTATGCATGAAAACTTCAACATTTCTCATGACATTGGAAGAATTTCCTTCTCCAACTCATATCACGCTCATCATAACATCATTAGGTACATTATGCAATTTCTCTTAAAAGAACATTTAGGCATGTTCAACAATTTACCTCATGAAGCATATAGGCAACTCATACTAAATACACATCAACATGAGGAACATAATTCATAAAAACTCATTTTCTCATTTAAACAAGAATTCAACTAGAACATGCATAACATAAGGAGGCCATGGAAAACACATATTCACACATGACTCCAAAACATGAAACAAGATACAACGAACTCTTGGTCTCAAGCTTGAATAGGAATAGAAGGAAAGAGATAAGGATATCAGAACTCTCAACAACCTTACTATTCAACATACTATCCCCCACTGAGGAGTAAACCCAACTAAGGCCAACATGAAAGCAAGATAGGAACCTTAACAAGACATTTACAACTTATAAGAAACCATCAACATACCGGTGTTTTTAAATTAGGAAGGTCCTCATTAAGCAATCTCTTGCTCACAAACAACCTTATCAACACCACTCAAGGTCTCATATGAGTCTACCACACCGGGTCTAAACTCCTTAAACTCACTACACCTCATAAGGTGAGAATATCAAGCAAGCCTAACTAATGAACATCAAGCACACTCCACAACCTTACCATCTAAGCACATTATCCCCAACTTGGGAGTAAGCATATACAAGCTCTTTTTAAACTTCACTCTTTTCCATTCAAACGTCGGAGCAAAACAACATTAAACCTTCACACTCATCACACAAGATGATTCTAAACCAAGGTGAATTACACTTCTACCCTTCTTAGGGAAGTCTACTCACTTAACCCATCAAGACATTTCTAAAACACCTCATCCATCAAATCTTTCAACATACCTCAAAACTCATCATAACTAAATTGGGTTCTACCATCATCTAAGCATAACCATGAAGCAACCCATTCATACTAAAGTCAACATCACAATTTCTTACCTCAAACCTAACAAGTCACATAGCCACAATTGGCATCACAACCAACCATCCTCCCTCACTTCTTCTAGCATAAGTCTTTCAAATGGTCATACCCTAAAGACCATCGGATAAGGAATAAGAGAGAGACATTATAGAGTTAAAATCTATGGCACGACTTGAAGAATAAAGAAGTGAGACTTCCCTAACGTCATATAGCCTCTCACTCATAGATGTGTCGCGACTCACACCAATGAACAAGACTCTACTAGACGTGACTTGTGAGACTTCAATCCTAAAAACCATTTCCAATATCTTGTGCTCTGATATCATGTTTGTCATGACCCAAGTCTAGACCCCGAATGCGACACGGCGTACAAGACTCCAAAAAGTCTCATACAAGTCTCATAGCATTCATAACATTCTATATAAGGAAAATGGTACATAATTTAAAACTTTCTTTAAAACCATAGCATTAAAGTACTCATTTAACACACTTGAAATACAACGGAGGTCTATTGTCTCACAAGGCCATCTAAAAGTAATATCCGAGACAAAAATAGGGTCATGGCCCTTTACAATCGAAAGTCTAACAATAACCTTTTACATGAAAGAAAATGAAACTTCAAGTACTTGTCCTCGATCTATGAGAACATACCACTTAGTCTTGAAGAATCTCAAATCCAAGCTTCAACTAGAGAGAAAGCAAATCACTTACCGAAACCTACACTTGTAGTAAAACATGAAGAAATATGGGTTAGCACAATTAAGTACTAAGTATGATAGCCATACAAAAACATGCTTAAAACAGATATTTTTTTTGAAAGTCATGATATATGCCAAATTAAGAAAACTTCATGAACATAAGAATAAGAGGCATAATATACAAACATAACCAATATACAAGTCATAGTCATTCATAGATCCTTCATGAACTTGCCTTTCAAGGCTATGAACCAACATCAACCCATAAATCTAAGATACTACAATAGATAAGGAAATTGACATGATTTAATCATTAATCCGATATAAACATAAACAAGTCAACATACTTCCATTATCAATCAATTCCCAATCACTAACCACAATTTAGGAATTTGGGGGAAAACATGGGCTCAAGGAAGAAATCATCTCAATTCACCTTTACATCCACAATTCAATCATAATTCAATGCAATAAAGCCATTGAAAAACGTTTGGAATCGAACCCATGCATAGATTGAAAACTAGGGTTTTGGGGAAAACATTGGAAACTTTAAATCACTTTTGAAATTGGCTCCTTGAAAGAAACTAAGTCAAGGATGAAGACTACCATACCTTTTATGGAAGAATCCCATGAAAATCCCTTGAAAAACTTGAAGTCTTGACCTTGAGAGTTTGAATCCTTCACCCACAATGAAGATTTCTAGAGAGAACTTTTGAGAGAAGAGGTGGGTTCTAATTTGGATTTTGAAATAATGAATTAGAAAAATAGAATTTAATACTTTTAAAACTCTTAAAATACTATAATTAACCCAAAATAACCGTTCTTCAACTTAACTAATTATAAAAACAATTTACCAAACCACCCTCCCTTTAGCCGAGGCTCACCCCCCGACTTTGAGGCACCGCGCCTCGTGGCCTCTCCCCCCAACCTCGAGGCATGGTGCCTAGAGGCCCCCTCCCCCGCCTCGAGGTACCGCGCCCCGAGGCCCCCACCCCCTGACCTCGAGGCACCACTCCCCGAGGCCCCCGACCTCGAGGCACCGCGCCCCTAGGGTACCCCACGCCCCCAAATTCAAGGCGTCGCACCCATAGGCCTCCCTCTCCCCGACCTTGAGGCGTCGCGCCTTTATTCCCCCCTCCCCTCCATTTTGTCCTTGAGGCACTGTCCCCCGAGGTCCCCCCGACCTCGACGCACCGCGTCTCAAGGACCCCCTCCATCCCAGCCTCGAGGAGCTGCGCCTGGAGGGCCACCTCCTCCCCGTCCTCAAGACACTGCTCACCGAGCCCCACCTCCCCGACCTCAAGGCACCGCGCCTCGAGGTCCCCTCCGACCTCGAGGCACCGTGCCCCGAGGCCACCTTCATCCAAGCCTCGAGGTGTTGCGCCCCGAGGCCCCCTCCCCCCATCTTCAAGGCGTTACTCCCCGACCCCCCACCCACTCCTTGACCTCGAGACACCCCCGCCTTGAGGCACCTCTCCCCGAGGCTCACCCTCTCTAAGCCTGCACCCCGAGGCCCCCCTCCCCTCGACCTCGAGGAACTTGAGGGGCCCCCTCTCATCCAGCTTCGAGGCGCCGCTCCCCGAGGCCCCCTACCCCCGCACCTTGAGATGCCACTCTATGAGGCCCCCGCCACCCTCCACCCGCATGTGGTAGGTTTGCTTAATAGTTTCTGAGTGAATGAAACAGCCAATAGCGCTTCTTCTGTACAAAACTGACTAGACTAACTAAGTCAGAGAAAAATAATAGATACAAAGAGCGACAATGTCAATGTTAATGACTACAAAACAAAGATACTCTACTAAGGGCAGAAAAAACAAAAAGGGAGCTCTTCCATAGACATTCCAAGTTTAAGGTAGGCTTTATAAGATTGTATGCCATGAGTTAATACAACAGAAAATTGGAATACTGAAGTTGATGTCTGGCTTAACTGCTTATGTTCTGCAAGAACTCTACAGGTACAATTAGAGGGCAATACTTCTAAGCAACAATTTTGTACTTTTTCAGAAAACCAAACATTAGAACATAGGAAATGTATGTAGATGCCTACATGACTCTGTATGTACATAAACATACATGACTATAAAGTCATTATTCAGTTAACATGATTTGACTAGAATTGAGAAGGTAGATCATTTATCCTAATAGAATGAATGTGTGCAGTTCAAACTCCAGTATACAGGTTTTGGGATGATTACAATAGAATTATGCAAACAAAAGTATACGAAAGTATACATATGTTAGGATTTTATTCCACTTACTTCATTGTTAGAACAAATGAGATGAACAGATAAAAAACTAAAATTACCTTGTGTTGGCTGTATTTTTCCCTGACTGCTGGTAAGCTAGAATTGTTATTGTAGCAGCAAAGCCTATGTAGTGCCATGACACAATCTCGTAAATCAGAGGGTTGGTACCTAGTATAATGCCTCAAGGTAGAGTTCTGTATTAGGAGTTTCCAAAAGTCAAATTTTATAAGAATATGTTTGTCGAAAGGAGAATAAGAAGGGAAAATACATTATAACTGTTTATATGATTGTCACAAAGATAATTCGTACATACCCAAGGTTTCATTAAAGGGAGAAGAATATATTTGGCCAAGAAAATTGTAGAAGCAACAATGAGTGATGGTGCATAACAAAGCATGTTATATTTCTAAAACAGAGGGTTTTGTGATGTAGCTAGCCAAGTGTTCCAACAGCAATGACAGATTATAAAGTTTAAATCTACTTTGTTTCATGTATAAAACATGGTTACGTGAGGTAACCCTCATTAACTCATTAAGCAGCTCGAACAAACCTCCTGCAGTATATCTCAACAATAAGTTTCTAAATCATCATACTGAAAAGCAACTACTAGATAATGGTAAGAAATTAACCTCAGAAAACATTTGGTTGTTGGAGCTGTCATTTCAAAATTCAAGTAATTAAAACAGCAAACTCCATTTGCAACACCTACATAATACATAATTCTTAGTGCCACTGCAAACTTTGACCACTGCAGGTTCGGTGAATCAAGATCATATACCTCATCGGCTCCTCCTTGAAGTAACTATTGTATGTTATGTAGCAGAACTCTTCGACTTGAGGTGCACAGATCTCCTCATATTTTCTTTAATAAAGCATTTCTTATATTAATGTCTTCGAGAATTTTCTTACAGATATGCTTGAAATATTTGAGGAAACAAGAAAATGAAAAGCACTCAAGGAAAAATTTGTAAAGATCATGGCGAAAAGATAACTGTAGTCATTGTATGTCCATCAAATTGCCCGAAAGATATCAATCAATGTAGTTAATTTTCAAATGCAGTGTGTTTAGGAAAAGCATGTACTCCTCGACAACCTACAGCATCAAACAAGTTCCATATCAAACTGGCAAATTTATGAGTTCATCCATATTAATTAAGTCGTAAGCTGGGCAGACTGACATTTCATCAGGGACACAGCTTTAGAGAAGAAAGATATTAGAAGTTGACCTCAACAAGCCAGTCAATTAAGATAGCACGCATGCTAGGATTGATGTATTTATGTACTTTTGCCATGAAATCTGTGAAAGGCCTTTTCTTTTCCTAGTACAGTGATCAAGGATAACATTAAAACATGTTTGATAACAAATGTTAGTAAAACTATAATTCAGTTAAAGTTAGCAGCAGCATCCAAACCTGCTGCTTTGACATGTTCTGAGATGTGGAGGGTGCTACACGTCCTCTTCTCGATGGAATCAACTGTAGCAAATTCATGGCCATCTATGTATTCGACCTCCGAACTTCTCACTGTGTCCATAGATTCATCCATGGAGACTAAGATATCTGAGTGAGATGGAGAAATATACATGCTGCAAGTGGCAAGAAGAGGAATGGCAGTGATCTTAGGCACAACTTCATCACTTCGTTAAATAGAACCAAGTTTGTTGCTTGGTCTGACAGAGGAGGATGCTGGCAGAACAGCAGTCCCTGAGGAAACTGTATTACTGTTGCAAGTAGGAATGGCTTTGGTGTGCCTTCCAAAGCCAAAAATGATTCCAAGTTAGTCAATAAACAAAGAATTCAACTTCCAAATATCACAATCTCAACCAAAAATAAATAAAAAATCTCGCAAATCCCCTCTATCAAGAACCCTCAAATCACTTCACTTGATTTTCTCAAATTTAATGAAACCCTACGTAACATTAACCATTTTACTTATTTAATCCAAGAATAAAAATCTCAAAAAATAAATCACAGAACCCACCTACATTATACATAAATTTATACAAGAAACTCCATAACCGCCTGTGGTAGGAATACTGAATAGTTTATGAGTTAATGAAACAATCAATAGCGCTTCTTCTATACACAAACTGACTGTACTAACTAAGCCAGAGAAAAATAGTAGAGTACAAAGAGCTGCAATGTCAATGTTAATGACTACACAACAAAGATACTCTGCTAAGGCCAAGAATGAAGCTCTTCCATGGACATGTATGCAGATGCAGATGCCTACATGACTATAGGAAATTTGTACTGTTTCAGTAAACCAAACATTAGAATATAGAAAATGTATGCAGATGCCTACATGACTCTGCATGTACATTAACATACATGTCTATAAAGTCATTATTCAGTTGACATGATTTCACTAGAATTGAGAAGGTAGATCATTTATCCCAATATAATAGAATGTGTACAGTTCAAACTCCAGTATACATGTTTTGGGATGATTAAAATAGAATTATGCAAACCTATATCTAGAAAGTATACATATGTTAGGACTTTATTCCACTTACTTCATTGTCAAAAGAAATGAGGTGAAGAGATTAAAAAGTAAAGCCACAAAAAATGATTCCAAGTTAGTCAATAAAAAAAGAATTCAACTTCCAAATATCACAATCTCGACAAATCCTGCAAATCCCCTCTATCAAGAACCCTCAAATCACTTCGCTTGATTTTCTCAAATTTAATGAAACCCCACGTAACATTAACCATTTTACTGATTTAATCCAAGAATAACCCCCATCCCCAAAAAAAAAAAATCACAGAACCGACCTACATTGTAAAAAAATTTATACAAGAAATCCCATAACCATTAAAAGAATACTTAACTCAAACATAATTTGAAAAAAAATAAAATAAATCCTTTGATAACTAACACATTTCCGGAACAAAACAGTGAACTTGTTCAAATAAAGGAAGTCAATTAACAAAGAAATTAACTTCCAAATATCAAATCTTGACAAAAAAAAATGAAACCTCAAATCCCCTCATATCAAAAACCCTCAAATTTATTTTTTACCCAGTATCATAAATCATTTTTTCATGGAAACCCCACCTAACATTCACTATTTTAATTCTTAATAATCCAAGAAAGAAAACCCCCAAAAAAATCACAGAACCCACCTACATTTCCCTTGCATACACAAACTTATACAAGAAACCCCATAACAAACATACAAAAAAGTGAATCATCGAACCAGTAATCACAAAAATACACAAAAAGAAGAAGATAAAACTCCAATTAGTTTTCTACAATAAAAAAAAGTAGACATAATAAACAACGACCAAAAACAGAGAAAACCTCACAAGTTTGGAGGAATTCACCACCATTGCTCGTCTCATCGCCACCGCACTTGAAACAGAAGAAGAGGGTCGTCGTCATTTCCTCCTTGTGATGTAAAACCCTTCTTCAAGAAGAAGAAGAAGAAGAAGAATAAGAAGGAGGAGAAGCAGGAGGAGGAGGAGGAGGAGGAGGAGGAGGAGGAGGAGAAGAAGAAGAAGAACCAGTAATATTTATCAATTTTAAAATTTATCAAATTAATAAAATTTGGATTTTTCAACCTCAGGTTGTTTTGAGTTTTCGGGTTTTTCGAATAAAGTATTTGTACAAACCTATAATTAATTTGAACGTTAATTATATCTTTAGTCCTATCAAAATATAATCATCTAAAATATTTTCAAGGAAATAACACAAAATATGAGATGAGTGATGACACAAAAAAATTAACAAAAAATAATAATGAAATCACATAAAATAAATATTGCAAATTAATATATCATAAAAAATTATCATAATTTAAAAGTACTAAATTATGTAAAAACAAGTCTAATAAGTAGTAATAACATTACTAAATATCGAAGAAAAACTAAGTTAGGTTATGTATTTTATTTACCTAAACCAATGTAAAACTAAAGAAAAAATATTTATTATTATTGTCATTCTTAGTATTGAATTGATTTAAGCTTAATTAGAGTTACTAATAAGTATAATATCTATGGATTATAATATTTATTAGATAATTCAAAATTCTAAATCTCAATCATGAAATAATATGTTAAAACATAAAAACTATGAAAAATATAAGAAATATTTAATTGTGTCAAAGTAAATACTTTTATAAATACTTCAATGTATAAATTTTTGTTTTTTTTAGAATGTTGGGTTGTTTTTGTCATAGGCGTATGTGTGAGGGGGTCACCGAATTCACGTGAATCCATGCTCCCTCCCGAAATTATATATAGTAGTGTTATACTTTTTTAATTTTTTGTTAAATATAAATGTGAGAACCTACACTTGAAGTATTATATAATGCGACAATGATTGAGTGCACCTCTCAATGAGGTTAGAAATTTGACTTCTATACCTATCTTGTTTTATTATTCTTTCTAAAATTTAGATATATCTTTCTAAGTGGATATTGATAGCACTTTTAACATTTTAATTAATTAAGCATTTCAATGTAGGAACTATAATTTAAATTTTTATCTGTTGTCAAACCGATTAGATTCACATTTTCATAGTAGTGCACCAATCATATCGAAATTCTGGATATGCCTCTACCAAATGAAATAGTTTGATGTTTGATAAAATGTCTAGGAGAAGAAGGGTTGGTAAATGAAGCATTAGCTACTTTCTACCAAATGAAACAGTTTCACTGTAAGCCTGATGTATATGCTTACAACACTCTCATATTTGCTCTTTGTAGAGTTGGGAATTTCAAAAAAGCTAAGTTTTTGATGGAGCAAATGGAGTTGCATGATTATAGGTGTTCACCTGATGTCTTTACTTACACAATCTTGGTTAGCTCTTATTGTAGATATGGTATGGAAACTGGTTGTAGTAAAGCTAGTAGACGAAGAATATGGGAAGCGAATCACTTGTTTCACGTCATGTTATTCAAAGGATTTGTTCCTGATGTAGTAACTTATAATAGTTTGATCAATGAATGCTGCAAAACTAATATGATATGGTGAAAAGAGGGGTTGTGCCTAATCGAATTACGTATAATTCTTTCATTAGGTATTATAGTGTTACAAATGAGATCGATAAGACTATTGAAATGCTGAGAAGAATGCAAGGAATGGATCATGGAGTAGTACTTCCATGTAATAGTTCGTATACACCAATAATTCATGCCATGTGTGAAACTAGTAAGGTGGTGGAGGCAAGAGATTTTCTTGTGGAATTGGCAGAGCAAGGTTTGATTCCAAGAGAATATACTTATTAGGTACTATACCAAGCAAATTGTACAAGGATTAGAGTACTTACATTCAAGGGGCATAGCACACTGTGACATAAAGGGTCACAACATTTTGTTAGGTAAAATCGGTGTCAAAATTGCAGATTTTGGTTGTTCAAGGTTGGTTGATACGGCGGACAGGGACGGTGGTGCAAAGCCAATTGGAGGAACGCCAATGTTTATGGCGCTAGAGGTGGCGCGTGGGGAGGAACAGGAGGGTGTCCTGCAGATATTTGGGGATTGGGATGGAAAATTATTGAAATGGCCACAGGTGGATCAGCATGGACTAATGTGACAAACGCAACTTCTTTACTTTACAAAATTGCATTTTCAGGGCAATCCCCAGAAATTCCAAAGTTACTCTCTTTACAAGCAAGGGATTTCTTAAGCAAATGCTTGAGAAGGGATCCAAGAGAAAGATTGACAGCTAAACAACTCCTCAAACATCAATTTCTTGACGAATCCAATTTGAATTGTACTTCAACAAATCAAAATTCCGTGACGAGCTCGCCAACATGCATTCTTGATCAAGACATATGGAATTCAGTAGAGGAATCAGAAACTATGTTTTCGACAATAATACAAAAAGTTAGCTCTCCTCTGCAAAGATTAAGAGATTTGAGTTTAAATTCAGGAGAATTGAATTGGAGATGGAATGATGATCAGATGTAGATCACAGTTAGTGTTGGGAAAGGCAAACACAAAATAAATGTGCACGACAGGGTGATAGCGGAAGAAAACCCAAGTCAAAACTTTTCCTTCTATTTGAACCAAGAGAAGACAAAATAATGCAAGAATAAAACTGTTTGGGCAGCAAACAAATCAACACACGAGACACCAAAGTTTAACGTGAAAACCCTCTTTGGTGTGAAGAGTAAAAACCACAAGGCCAAAGCTCCACTAAAATCAACAAAAGTTACAACATTGTTCTCCAAAATGGCCACCAACAAAGTGCCAAACAATGAGCAACACAACTACAAGAGAGTACCAAAAACTAGAGAAATAAAGAAGCAAAAATACCAAACCCGCAGCTACTGTTCACGAGCTAAAATATGGAGCTACAGGACTCCAAATCACCCTCTCTTAGTTCCCAATCAAAGATTAAGTTGAAATGAACAAGCTGTCCAAAAATCAGCTCAATCAGACAAGAAACGAAGCGAAAATCGCAATTTAAAATTGGTTGCTAGGGCTTGTGCGAAAATCTGCACTTTCTCACTTTTCTCTCTATATGGCTACTCTCAATCTCTTGTGATATTTCTCAAATAAGACCTAAAAGAAAGTCTTACATATGCACCATAATATTGTGCTTATGGGCAAAAGTGAGTTAGTCAAATTGGGCTAAATTTATCCACAAAGGAAAGGAAAGAAAACTCTAAACCCTGGACTTTTATTTATCCACATAGGAAGAGAAAAAAGTCCCAAAATCCAACAGTTAGAAGCAACAATAATGAATAACTCATGGAACAAATAACAATGATCTTGCTGTAAATCTGCTGGGAAGATTGATTTGCTTGATGCAGAATTTTGTACAAGATTAAAAGATGGTATTAAAGGGGTAGAATTAGACAAGTGATGAAAATAAAACCTTTGTTGCAGCATCAAAGTGTTTCATAGCATTGAATTTTATGATTTTTATCTATGTTGCTCAGACTCTTTAAAAATGTCAATGGGTGCATCTCGAATTCTCCATAAGTAGTGTATTTTTGGAGAATCCGACACCAATGCAGCCTCAACTTAGCTTTTTTTGGATTTTGATCTTATAAAAACATAAGTGATTATAAAAACACAATCAATGGATTTTAACATGTTGTACAAACTTTTACCTTATATTTAAGTTACTAATTTCAATTGTTATGCATTCATTGTAATTATCATTTAGTTGACATAATAATGTGTAAAAATCATCCATTGATAAAAGTTAGTCAAAAAATTATGGATTTCTGGACCTTATTTAATCAAGGTCTTGTCCAATCAATTGCCTTGTGCAGTTGGTTTGATTTTCTTCTATTTAATATTTTTAAATACTATTCTTACAAAATTCTCCAAATATATATATAAATTTTATGTCAAATAAACTTGAAGATTTCAAATCCAAATTCACCGTCAATTTAACTCTCGAATTCAAATTATGTCACATAAACTGATACAAAAGTAATTATATAAGGAAATGTAGATATAATGTGTTGGTTCTAAAATAGAGCAAAGCCAACCCAATCAACATCGCTCACTGGTCGTCTTGGCGACGACTCACGTGACGAAAACGAAGAGGAAAGTGAATCATGAAAATGAGAAATTGACTTCCGGCTAGACACTGACCATCGAGAAACTGTCTCTAGATCCGACAAGTAATCGGGTTCGGGTTCGGGTTCGGGTTCGGGTCCAGTCTTATGACTCTTCTTCTTCATCTTCGTATTTGCTCGTTTCAGCAATGGAGACGGGAAGCACCAATCTGAGGCAACTCCCATATCGGGTCGGGTCAATAGCCTATCTGATCGTGCCCGTGGAGCTGACCGGAAGGATCGGGTTCGGGGCTCCTCAATTGGTTGTTGGAAATTGAAATCAGCCGCCGGTGGAGGTTTCAGCCTACGTGGTGTTTCTGGAATTGGACGGCTCCGATTGTTCTCGGCTACTTCTTGTGGATCCTCTAATGGTTGTTGTGAATGTTGAAGTTTGGTTACTCCGCGTCGGATTTCCCATTTGAACGGAATAGCTCCCGCCTGCTTAAATGATTCATCCGCTTCAATTTCCATTTTTTTACAAAAAAATGACAAACTTGCACCAAGTATTTTTCCTCCTAATACAATTTTTGCTCTGTATATATATAATGAAGATGAAGAAGAAGATTGATTTGATGCATGATCAATGGCGCAAGGAGTGGGGTTTGGTGGACCCTTGTTTTGAGAATTCAAATAATCCATGCTCACGCACGGGCATAAAATATCGAAAATCAAATTATTGAACCGAATCAAAAATTTTGATAATTTGGTATTCGGTAATTGGATATTTGATATGGTATTCAAAGTAGAATTTTAGAATTATGATATTCGGGTTTGGATTTGGTGTGAGACATTAGTACATTTGAATACGTCATAAACTATTCAAAATATTTAAAGTATTGAAAAAATTATGACCAAAGAAAATCTAATAATTATTAGAACAAAGAAATAGAAACGAAGGGAGTATATATAATTATTTAATGTAATTATGTAAATATTTTTGATAAGTATCCGTGGAAAAAACATTACTATTATAATTCAAGAAGGACAAATCACCTCTCATTTATGTATTGACTTTTGCTAGTTTTGAACAAGAAAATGTAGAAAATAACGGAGTACTGGTTTTCTTATAATAGGACAGATGGGAAGTTGATCATGTTCAAAGTTTGGCCAAACTTGAGAAGATTATATATTAGCTAAAATTGTGACTTAAAACGCATACACACATATAGTAATAAGTAGGGGCGTACAAAATCAAATCGAAAATCGAACCAAACCGTAAATCGAGTCAAATCGAATAAAAAAATTGACTAGTGATTTGGTTTGACTTGATTTGGTATTGGGAAAAAAATCCGACTATATTTGGGTTGGTTTGGTTTGGTTTTAACTAAAAAAAACCAACCTGATATTATATATGTAATTTTAAAATTTTATTTTATAAATAAAAGTATTTACATTGATATAATTTTAAAATATCTCTTATACTATTGCATAGTTTTTATCTTTTAATATATTATTTCAAATTTAAAACATAAAATTCGGAATGATTCAATAAAAATTATAGTTCATAGATGTTGATAATTATAATAAAACTTAAATCAAAATCAAATTAATACTAATGCAAAAAGAAAATCAATTCAACACTAAGAATGACAATAATATTGAATATTTTTTCTTTAGTTTTACATTGGTTTAGACAATTAAAATACATAATCTAATTTTAATTTTCCTTAAATATTTAGCAATGTAACTAATACTTATTAAACTTATTTTAGCATGATTTAGTACTTTTAAATTATAATCATTTTCATTATGACTTTGCAATATTTATTTTATATGAT
>JAJOOO010024105.1:0-18084 GCA_029582685.1 Solanum piurae
CAAAAAAAAAATTAAGTTTGTTTTTCAAAAATATTTTCAACTTCAAAATTTCAATTGTTCACCCCTACCCTCGACCCCCCACCACCTCACCCCCCCTACCCCCCAACCTCCAAAAAAAATTTAAGTTTGTTTTTAAAAAATATTTTCAATTTCAAATATTATTTTTCTACTCTAGTAAAAATAAAAGATATTTCTCAAAAATATTTTTCATTCATAAATCAAACACAAAATCTTTTTCGGAAAATATTTTCTACTCACCAACCAAACATGAGAAAATAAGTCAAAAATCAACTTGTTTTCCAGGAAAACATTTTCTAGGAAAACATTTTCCATGGAAAACATTTTCCTTCATACCAAACACACCCTAAGTAAGTACTCTATAAATTACGTACAGTTTTAGAAGAATCATTAGATTATGTTTTTATAAACATGGACACCAAAACTCAAAAGAAGAGGTTGGTGATGACTTCAACTTAAATGTTGTTGATGATGGATTGGACTTGAACAAGTTTTTATATGAAGGAGAAGAAGCATTTGAAAATGAAGAGTACTCCAACAAACATTCTGGACAATGTTAAAAATATTGTTTCCAAAATTTTATTAAGATTAATTACTCTTCATTACTAATTGACTAAAAAAATAGAGACTTCAAGGTGTGTTGGCTTTATAAATTTATGAAGCTGCTTTGTTAGTGTATGGTAAAATCATTTTCACTTTACATGTAGGTATTTCATTAGATATTCAAATTAATGCGATCAAAATCAGAATATTATCATTATTTTTGTCTTTGTCATTATCTCATAAAATGAATGCAACGAAAATCAAAATATTGTCATTCTTTGTATTATGACTCAATTCACAAACTACAATTTTGTTTTCATATTCGTCAATCACCAATATTCAATCAACATTCTCATACAAAAATATGAATTCACTCCTCAATTGTGAAGATCTAATTAATAGATTACCATCATTACCCAAAAACTTAGGAACTAATTTCTCCCTAAATGATTGAGTACTTCATATACCAATTCAGAACTACATTTCAATTGAGAAGGAAGTTGACCCTCTATTTCTAACCTAGATTTCTTCATATAGGGAATTTTATACTTATGAGAACCTCTTTTTCGCATAATTTCTACCATGCATGATTGCAATGTTAGAAAAATACGATTCGACATCACTGTAGAAAACTCTTCGCATGCCTTCATTACGACATTGATAAGTTCATCAATAGATTATAGTGCCTCCTTATGCTGTAAGGACTGAATAGCACCAAAGAATCCAAGATCTAGAATATTTAGATCTGGAGAATTTGGAGGTTGCCACATCAAGCGGATATCAAATCCATCTTCTGTAGCCGCTCAGCGAAATTCTTCATCATCATAATTGATATGTGTTCTTGCATTATCCTGCTGAATAAAAATTGGCTGACTTGAGTCATCTCTTGGCCATTTTTCGTTAATGGAAGTAATAACTTTTTCAATTAAATATGACCTTATATTATCTCTATTTATGTAACACCCCGAAAACTAGTGAGTTGAACTAGTGAGTTGTAGAGTCTTGTAGTGGAGTTTTGGAGTGTTGTATGAGGGTTAAAACTCATAGAAGTGACTCCCGTACTTAGAATGACATGTTTAGGGGCTAAACGCCCGGGTACGGCTCCCCAAGGACCACCCAAGGGGTCCTTGAAGAGGACCCCAAAACAGTCCCCAAAACTGTCCAATTTTAGTGACCTACGGATGGCCATTCACGCCCCTTAGATCAACCTACACCCCGTAGGTCATGGGCGTAGGTCAAGGCCTGCAGCAGGCAAGCAAATGAAGCCTCAGGTGCAAACCATGGATGCCATTCACGTCCAGTAGCTCCACCTACGGTCCGTAGGTGGAGGGGTGTAGGTGCTGCCAGATTTTTGGGTTTTTAGTTTTAAGTGAGGAGTTGAGGGTTAGTTTAGTAATTAGTTTAGGGGTTAGGAGGGGAAATTAGTTAGTTAATTAACCTCCTATAAATAGTTAGTAGACCCTAAACTAAT
Source organism: Solanum piurae (assembly GCA_029582685.1). Classification (NCBI taxonomy): domain Eukaryota; kingdom Viridiplantae; phylum Streptophyta; class Magnoliopsida; order Solanales; family Solanaceae; genus Solanum; species Solanum piurae. The sequence goes on from JAJOOO010024105.1 coordinate 2,033, forward strand.
CACTCTAACTCATTCATCTAAAGAACCCACTTCCTCTCAATTATTTCTCTCTCTAGAAGCAAAGAAGAAGAAGAAGGAGAGGGGCAGCAGCTAGGGTCGAGTTTCTCCATCTATTCAAGCTTTCTTTAGGGCTTTGATTAAAGATATGTGAAGCTTGTTCATCTATGGGTTCTTCCACCCATAGAGCCCCCTAGTTTTCCCCCAATTTTGAAGAAAAACCCAATCTAGGCTAGGGTTTCTTCCGAAGTGTGGGTAGTGCTTGAATATGATTCCAAATGGTTGGATAGCATTCAATTATGTTTGATTTAACTTTGTTTAGTGATATTATGATGATTTCATGTGATTTCTATGGTGAACCCTAATCTAAATTGATGAATGTGATGTTTGTGGGTTTATGCCATTACAGGTGAAGTTGAAGATTCATGAGTAATCTTCCTAAATCAATGTTATGTGTAGTGATTGATCAAAGATAGGATCATATAATCATGAATTGAACTAAACTCTATTGGGTATGATTGATCTTGACTTGTAAAATTAGCATTGAACCTTTATGATCAATTATGGTTAGAATCACCTAGAAATGATGAATATGATTAAGAATACCATAAAACTAGGTATGAATGGCGATGATAAGAAGTAAAGCTTGAATGTAAGGCTTGTAGTAATGAATCTTGATCACTAGGGTTTGAAGGTAAATCCAATATGATGATCTATGAAGGATAAGGCTTTGAGAGTAAAATCTACATATGAATCCAAGGCTAATGAATAGTATTGAGTTGAGAGACCTTTACCTACTTAATTCACCATATGAATCATAGATGGTAGGAAGTGATAGAATCACTTAGGTCATGATGTTATCCTTATCTAAAGGTAGAATTCTAGACATGATACTAAGTATGAAGATGAACTTAACATGAAAAACTTCTCACATAGAATGATTCTAGGTTGAAAGGTTTGCTCACCTAAAATGAATCTAAGTCTTAGGACTATGAAATGTGAAGAGGCTTGTGGTGATTCCCCTAAATGACCTTTACACGATAGGAATGTGTGGTGAGTTCCCTTATTCCTAATTAGTTAGTTATGGGGAGTGTGATGTGATTACCCTTCATATATGTGTGACTCCCAAGGTAAGAGGTGGTTACCCATTAGCCTTTATGCTGATCATGGAGGCGATTACCTATGATCTTTATGTTTTGATATGGAGGCGAATACCTACATTACACATTAATATTGATATGGAGGCGAATATCCATATCACCTTAATAATGATATGGAGGCGAATACCTATACCACCTTAAAATGGACATGGAGCGAATACCTATGATTCATTAACTTGTATGACTTGTGGAGACTCCCCTTGTCTTTATGATTTGTTAGTATGTGTGACAAAAGGTGATTACCCTTGTTTGTATGATTCCATGATTTATGTGGCTTGAGGTGATTCCTCTTGTCTTTCATAATGAACTAAACATTTGTGCCTTGAGGTGACTCCCCCTTGCATTTATGAGCATAAGCATGATTAGTTTGGCTAGTAGTTCTAGATAACTCTCCAATACGTGCATGACTAAGAGGTGATTACCCTTTTTCTTATGATGTTAAGAGATGATAAACATGAATGATGAGCCTAAATGTCTAGCTTAGCATGGGTAGGATTATGGGGTCTTGTTCATGCATGGCACAAGCTTGCCATAAGGTGACTTATGAGGTGTTTGCTCTTGTATGATATATGTTTAGATAGGATTGTGCTATAGTTGCCTTCCTTGACATGCTATGATTGACTAAGGTGATAGTTCCATTATCTTTATGAAGTAAGCTAGTAATGAGATCAAAGTAGGATAAATATGACTAGGATGACTTCAAGGTTATGCTTAGTGTGAAGGGTAGCATGAGATGCCTTTCATGCATTGCACAAGTGTGCTTTGGGGTTACTTAGGAGTATGGTACCGTCATGGTAGAAAAGCTTAAAGACTTAGACCATGGATATAGACTATGATTAAGATGACCAAAAGGGGTACTTGACTTGGGTGGTATTATGGGATGCTATCCTTGCTTTGCACTTGTATGCTTTTGAGGTTATTTGAGAATGGTGCTATTAGGGTAAAAATGAACAAGGGTCAAATGTGCTTATATGAAGCCTATGATGTAGACTTGATTTATGAGTATGATTTATCTCCTATGCTCATTAACTATGTCTTATGTTGACTTATGTTTATATGAAGATTATGTTGGATAGCTTTCTATGACTTTGATGATTATATTATGACCATGTTATTATATCTTATGCTTATGTCTTATGTTGACTAACCATTTGAGATGCTCTTATGATGTTGTGCTAGCTTTCATACTTGGTACATTTTGTACTAGCGCATATTGCCTACATTCTAACCAAATGTAGGGTTGGAGGCTTGAGTTGCTTTGGAGGCTAGGTTTCAAGGTTTTAGAGGAGTTGAAGATCTTGGTGAGTCCTCATAGCTTCGAGGACAACATCCACTTCAACTTCATGTCTTTTACTTTATGTTTTAGACATTGTATGGGCTGCGTCCCAAAGACTATTATTCATGAGTATTATATAGATGGTTTGAGACAAAGGTTTTAGCAAAGTCTTCCGCTTGTTCTTTTTAATGAAATGCGACTTCGAGTGTAAGAAGTTTAATTTCCCCGTAATTTCTATTATCTTATGTTATGATTATGCTAAGGGCTTGTATGAGACCCCTTCGGGGTCAAGTACGCCGTGTCACATCTAGGGGTGCTCTCGGGGCGTGACTATTTACTGAAGTTATTGGCTTCGTCTCTAGCGTGCCTGCAGTTCTATTGACGCTCTCCCTCTTAGGTGGATCTTTTGTGACAAAAGGAAATATACCAATTTTTCCGGAGAATAATTCATTTCCTTCTGCATCGAACCTTGGCCGAGCTATGACAGTTAAAAACATGATCTTTTCAATATAATATTTTCTCTTGCAACTACGTAATGTGTCGTCTTCATCTTGAAGCAAATAGTAAGACTCAATTTTTTTAGTCATATAGAACCACTTCTCATCAATATGAACAATGTTGTGCATATCTATGAAAAGTGGATCATGTGGTATGCTAGCCGGATCAATCATCAATAGGCAAAATCGTAATCGAGATACTTTATTTTCTTTAGTGTGATTGCATTAGAATATATTCGTATATCTCCTGACTTTAAACGGTTATGCAAATTGGACTTCTTCATATTCAATGAACAGGCTATAGATCGAATAGTTGTTCGTCTTTGAAAAGGAACCTTACAAAAATGAATATGATCCAAATCAATTCTCTTACGACCATAATTTTAAGTTATTCGATGAGCTACATCGGAACGTAACCCATATTCTTATTGTTTCCCAATGCGTTGTATTGTTCTCCATGAAGCTGAAAAATGTGAAGGCACTATTTCCAGTGCTCCTTTTTTCAGTTTTCCATCATCACTTATTAGTAGCATTTCATATACCGCTCGACGTCCAAGATCATTCAGTTTTTTTGATTGCCTTGATGCATGATATATTGTTTCATTTTCATTCCCATCATCAATATCTTCATCTCTCTCCATTTTTTAAAAAGAAAACAGAGACATGATAAGCATACAATAGTGATGTAACAACCTGTAAATAGAATAAGTGAAATTAGAGCCTAACTAGTGTGTCTTGGAGTTGTTGTGAGGTTTGAAGGTGTATAATGTTGTCCTGAGCCATGGTTAAGAGGTTTAGTGGTTAAACGTCAAGGTACGACTCCCCAAGGACCACCCTAAGGGTCCTTGAGGAGGACCCTAAACCTAACCCCCAAGAACCCTTGAAACCAAAAGACTGCCCAAGAATTGGTGAACCACGGAAAGGGACCACACCTCATGAAACCATCCACGCCCCGTGGATGGATTCCGTGGATCATGTCCCCAAAATCCAAACCTCAGCCACAAACCACGGCTGACCAGGATGGGACGTGACCCAGACCAGGGTCCGTAGTTTGGAGTTGTGGTTCCCACCTGGTTTGCTTCAGCTAAGTTGAGGGGTGGTTTGGTAATTAGCTAATTAATTTAGTTAAGTTATGGGACGGTTATTTTATGTTAATTATGGTATTTTAAGAGTATTAAAAGCATTAAACTCTATTTTTCATCTCATTACTTCAAAACCCAAAATCAAAACCTCCCATCCCCTCCAAAAGTGTCTCTCTATCTAGAAACCTCCATTGAAGGTGAAGATTTCAAGCTTCCAAGGTCAAATCTTCAAGTTTTTCAAGGGAATTTCGTGGATTTTTTCTTATAAAGGTATGGTGGTCTTCATCCTTGACTTATTATCTTTCAAGGAGCCAATTTCAAAAGTGATTTCAAATCTTCAAAGTTTACCCCAAAACCCTAACTTTCAATCTATGCATGGGTTCGATTCAAAACGATTTCTAAAGGAATTATAGCATTGAATTGTGAATGAATTGTAGATTTAAAGATGATTTAAGATGAATTCTTCCTAGAACCCATGTTTTCCCCCAATTTCCTAAGTTGTGATTTGAGATTGGGATTTGATTGATTGTGATGGAATGTGAAGTGTTTATGTTTATATGGATATAGAATGTTGTAATTATGCTATTACCCTTGTTTAATTGTATTGATCCACTTGAAAGGTAGAGGTGTTTAATAACTATGTATAGTGTGATCATGGCCTTGAAAGGGGAAGTATGAATGTTTAATGTGTGATTATAATGTGAAGGATATGCATGTGATTTCAATGATAGAATGATGATCTTGTATAGAATGTAAATGTGTTATTATTAAAAGGCTATTTCTCAACTTAACACTCATGAATGATGATGATGGAATGTGAAGGGTTTTCTCTTATATATTGTATATATTGAATTGGTAGGCTAAGGCATCCTTTTCTTGTATTACGGAAAGTGACCTTGAATGAAGTATCTTGGGTCGGTAGGCTTAGGTATCCTCTTCTTGTATAATGATTGTATCTTGACTAAATGTCTTAATGTCTTAGATTGTTAGACCTAATGTTGGTAGCCTTTCATAAATGAATGAATGAATGAATGATGAAGTATTCTTGGCTAAACCTTAGATTGGTAGTCTTTCATAAGGTGTCTAGGAACTAATGTGATGTTAAACCTTGTATTGGTAGACCTAATGGTGGTGTCCCTTTCTTGTGAGAAATGATGAACCTAGAAATGGTAGACCTAATGGTGGTGGCCCTTTCTAGGAAGATCAATGAGCTATCCTTAATGTACCTTGAATCGGTAGACCTAATGATGGTGGCCCTTTCTTGTGTAATGTAATTTTGGGTTGGTAGGCCTAATGTTGGCGGCCCTTTCAAGTACAACAATGTAATGTGAATGAACTACTCTATGGGAATGGAGGCTAAGCACCGAGTGGATATTGCTAATATGGTGACTCTCCCAATGTTAGGATAGAGTCCAAGGAACATCTTTCTTATCCCATAACTATGTGCCTACATAGGATGTTTACTAGTTCTACCCTAGGCAAGTAGAACACCTTCCTTCGGTGTAGGGTTATATGCCACCGGATTCCATTATTCAACTCTCATGGTCTATGTCGGTTAATGCCTATTCCCATGGTGAGATGTGAATTATGGTTTCTTGATGAGTTCTATGAAGTGTGGGTGGTAGTATGGGATGCCATCCATGCATCGCACGAGTAGGCTTTGAGAGGGTCATAATGAGTTCTCTAAGTCTTAATGACTAATGTATGAATGTGTCCTAAATGAATCAAAAAAAGAATGTTGACTCATATATTCTTAAATGTAAAGATGCATGCTATACTTGGATTGTATCATGAGTTACTTCCTTGTCATGACTTAGTATGAATGTGCCTTGTCTATGGTGGCTTTAAGGAGTACTTAGTGTGAGTAGTAGTATGGGATGCTACTTGTACATTGCACAAGTATGACTTAGGGTTGTCTTAGGTGAGGGTCTTTATGTGATGATTGACTTATGAAAGGTTTCTGTCTCTTATTTATGAGTATTGTGTGAAGATGGAAATATTCAATGGTAAGTTCACTTTTGGTGACCTTAAGATGGTACTTTAGTGTGGATGGTGGTATGAGACGCTATGCATACATTGCACAAAGTATAGCTTGAGGGTTACTTGAGGTGAAGGCTAAATGTGAAGGTAAAAGGTTACATGTTGATTATGTTCTAATGTGGTTAAATGACTTGCATGTGGGTTATGTTTGAATATTATGTCTCTTATGCTTATATTCATGAGGTTTTTTTTATTATCAAAATGACATACAAGCATGACTTTCAAACAAAATGTTTGTTTTAAGCATGTTTTTGCTTGGCTATCATACTTAGTACTTAATTGTGCTAACCCCATTCTTCTTCATGTTTTACTACAAGTGTAGGTTCCGACAAGTGATTGCTTCTATCTAGATTGAAGTGCTTGGATTGCTATTCTTCCGAGATCAAGCGGTATGTCCTCATAGATCGAGGACAAGTGTTTAGAAGTTTCTTTATTTCATGTAATAGACAATTTTAGTCTTTTCGATTGTAAAGGGCCATGACCCTACTTTAGTTTCATGTCATTGTTTAGATGGCCATGTGAGACTTAGACTTCCGTTGTGTCTTTCAAAGGAATTTTAATGAGTATTTTGGATTGTTTGGATTTAAATAAGTTTTTAATTCCGCATTATTTCTATGTCAAATGCAATGAAATGCTATGAGGCTTGTATTAGACCCCTTTGGGGTCGAGTACACCGTGTCGCATCTAGGGGCTAGCCCCGGGTCGTGACAAACATAGTATCATAGCATAAGATTTTGGAAATGGTTTTTAGGATTGATGTCTCACAAGCCACGTCTAGTAGAGTCTTGTTCATCAGTGTGAGTCACGACACATCTATGAGTGAGAGGCTATAGGACGTTAAAAAGTTACACTTCTTTCATTATTCTTAAAGTTGTGCCTTAGAGTTTAGCTCTATATATGTTCCTTTTCCTAATCCTTCACTTGTGTTTATAGTATATGAATACAAGAAGGACGCCCGCAAGGAGAGTGGAAGAGGAAGTTGTGAATGAGGGAGTTCCTCCACAAGATCCTCAAGTTCCTCAAGGTGACCAAGTTCCTCTAGGCAATCAAGGAAATCAAGTTCAGATGGATCCCCCGGCTATGACCAATGAGGAAGTTAGGTCGGCTCTTTTGATGATGGCTCAAGCCGTAACTACTCAAGTTCAAGCCATGACGGCTCAAGCAAATATGGGTGTTGAGGCTAATGTGTACCCCAATGCGAGTACTATGACTTCTAGGTTGAGAGACTTTGTGAGGATGAATCCTCTGATATTTCTAGGTTCTAAGGTGGGAGAGGATCCCCAAGAGTTTTTGGATGAGGTGTATAAGATAGTCGATTCTATGGGAGTGACTTCTATTGAAAAAGTGAAACTTGCTGCCTATCAATTGAAAGATGTTGCCCAAATTTGGTTTACTCAATAGAAGGCCAACAGGCCGGTTGGAGCGGGTCTCATAGAATGGGAGTTGTTTAGGGAAGTATTCCTTGGTAGGTACTTTCCCCGTGAGAAGATGGAGGTTAAGGTAGAGGAGTTTATCAATCTTAGGCAAGGTAACATGAATGTGCAGGAGTACTCCTTGAAAGTTACCCAATTGTCTAAGTATGCTCCATCCTTGGTGTCTAACCCAAGGGATGAGATGAGTCGTTTTGTGACGGGTATATCTGACCTAGTTGAGGAAGAGTGTCGTACAACGATGCTTCATGATAAGATGAAAATTTCTATACTCATGGTGTATGCTTAATCTATTGAGGAGTCCAAACTCAAAACACTACAAAAATAATAGTGTTTACCGACGGACACAATGCGTCACTATCCAATGAAAATCCATCACTACTTATGATTAGTGACGGATTAGCAATGGATTATTGATTGTTGCTATTACGCTCGTTAATAAGCTCTTAGTGATGAAAAAATGAATTCCGTCACAAGTGTAGCGACGTCATAGTGAAGAAACATTTCCTTTGCCACATGTTAGCGACAGATTTAGTCGTCATTATATTTATATAATTTTGTTGCTAATTTATAATTCTAAGACGAAAAAATGAGTTTCGTCACAAGTTTAGCGACGTCATAGTGACGAAACATTTTCGTCACCACATGTTAGCGACGGACTGATTCGTCATTATATTTATGTAGTTTTGTTGCTAATTTCATAATTCATTTCGTCATCTTGGATAAATTTGTGACGAAATTTCCATCGCAACATATTTTGTTACAACATATTAGGCCTTTAATAATCCTTCGCTAATCCGTCGCCAACATTCTTTTCATAGCAACGACCAAATAGTCGCTAAATTTGTTGCTAAAAATTATTATTCTAAAATTATTTGATTTGGTTATTTTAAATATGCACTGCTGAAATAAATTAAATTAAAATTACTAAATACTCAAAAAATAACAAACATTCTTATAATATAATACTCATAGACGATTCATAATATATAAATAGAAAACTCCAAAACCACATATTTTTAGTTAAAAATATCCAAAGAAAACTATCAAGTACTCTTAAATGAACCTATGTTCATCAAAATGTTACTACGCAATTTGTAGTTTCCAAAAAGTATGACATTATCAAAAACTAAAGTTGTGGGAGACTAAGGGATACGATCGTCACTTGAAATTGAGGGATCAACCTCGTCCACATTAGTAGTAGGAGGCACTATGGGTGTCACAATCGATGGATTGCCGGATGGAGTAATCGATGCTTGCACCTGCTCAACAATAATAGGAACAAGATGTCTAGTTAGTGCAGGCATCATTTGCTTTACAAAATCGTCCATAGTTGTTATCGATGTTGATTGAGAAAATGGAGGTGGTAATGATGATGAGCCACAAAGATTCTGCCCATAGTACTTTTTTTCTTCAGATCCAAGACCGTATATTCTTCTTTTCTTTTCACCCCCCGCAACTTGGAAATATGCTTCACATTGATCAATATCAGTTTGAGACACTGTGTTTTCCCATAATATTTATTCATATTTTTCCTATAATAAGTAGAGAAAATGAGAAAGCATTAAAGATAGGGAACAAAAAAAACTTTGAAGGAAAATGCAGAAAGATACATAAGCTTTTAAGCTTAAAGGACATGTCTTTTGTTTTCCCATAACTGTGTTGTTGCAGAAAGATGGGCTATCTGGTTTCCATATGCATATAATACTCTAGTGCCTTGTATTAGTAGATAATTATTGCAAGGAAAATGCAATGAAAGAAGGACAGTGAAACTTATATTAGCTGGACTATGAAGTGCTGTTTATAAGTTGTAGTAATTAACTTAGACCTACAATTTTGAACTCGTTTGAATTGCAGAATAAAGATCATACTTGAACTCACACAGAACTTCAAAACAAACTAATTTCTATTACCCAAACAGAATCAGAAACACTCGAAAATTATCCAACCAACATCAGAATTACATGAAAACAATTGCACTAGATTCACACTAAAATGACATTAGAATCGCACCAACACAACACTAAAATTGCACCAGAAAAGCCTCAAACAACACATGAATTACACTGAAACAGCAGCAACAGATTCTCACTAAAACAGGACTAGAGTTGCACCAAAAACAACTGCACTAGAGTCACAGTAAAACAACACTAAAATCACACTAAAATCACACCAAAACAACACTAAAATTGCACCGGAAAAGCCTCAAAACAACAATCGAATTACACCGAAACAGTAGCAGTAGATTCTCTCTAAAACAGAACTATAATTGCACCAAAAACAACTGCACTAGAGTCACACAAAAATGATACTAGAATCACATCAAAACAACACTAAAATTGCATCGAAAAGTCTCAAAACATCACCAGAATTATACCAAACAACAGCAAATAATACACTATAAAACAGGACTAAAATTGCACTAGAAACTACAGTAGGAAAGAACTGAAACACCTTTATGTTTTGGACTTACATGGACAATTCGAGAACGCTCACCAACAAATGATTTTCCATCATGACCATGTGTATGAACGTGCAAATGTAATTCACTCGGTGTTGGATCTCGACCTTTTTCAATAGCCTATACAAAAGATATCACGTTATATATATATCATACAATAGAAGATGTTAGTGATAGAGTTTGTAAAATATATATACTCACAAGTTTCCTGTGATGTTCTCCAATTGAAATAGAGCTGTCCGTCTGAGTTCCAACAGCAGTTTCATGGCCGCCACAACGATTTTTTGAATTAATTTTGACTTCTTAATACACTTTTCACTTCCCCAAAGTTGCATCCATCTTTCCCATAGATTTTTTTGGTACATAACCTGGCCTAACTCCTTCTTTTTTTATTTTAGAAATGAAATTTCTGTATTTCACTGCTGCCTTAACCATCCAGTGTCTTTTCACTTCGTTTTCACTAATCGAAACATCCCAGTAGAATTTTTTCTGAAATAAGTTTTGAAAGTAATACATTAATGTCCTATCAATATATGTGAATACGCTTGCTAAACTACTTACGATGAAAAGTTATACCTTAAATTCTCCAAAATAACCATTTCTTACATCAGTTGAGACACCTTTCCAATTGATTCCATTGGGATCAACATCACTTTTGAAAGACTTGGATATGAAACTAGAGCATATTTATGAAGGTTCCAGCCTGTATAAATTTGAAGAGGTTATTAGGAGGGCTATCATAAATTAAAAGTAATATAAGTATTTGACATTATATTTATAAGTGCTAGCAGAAAGAATACTCATATTAATGATTTACAGGTCTATCAATTGTTAACTATATTAGTTGAATTAAAAAACTAATATAGTGTTATCTACACAACTCATGATGTTACTCTCAACATCCAGAACTTCCGTTATACTCATTTTTTCTGGATTTAAAGACAGCAAGTGTCATCAACACAACAAGTAGCATGATATCCTTACCTTGGATTCATTCAGAACAAACGAGAAAGCTAGCAACAGTAAATTATTTCTGAATAAACAAGGGAAATTTAAAGTAATTTAGCAGTGTAAATAGGCAGCCACAACTTAAACGTTACTTCACTAGATTACCCAGATTTCAAAGGTAGCACATTTAAACCAAACAATCAGATTTCAATAGTAGCACATTCAAAAGACAAGAGGTCATGTTCTCTAGATTAAATATTATGCTTAAAGGACCAGAAGTTGGTAATGTGATAGTGAGATCCTATCTAGATATCTTCAATTTGTTGAATGTATTAAGTAGAAACAAGTTTAGGCATAGAATCAAAAGAATGGACTAACCCTGCAGAAGTTAGAAAGACAAGGTCCTTGTATGGCTACTGTTGGATTCACCTTCAATAACTGTATTTGTATGACTTGTTTAGTTGCTCTTAGTAGAAAGACCCTGACCTATTAGGTTACTCTGATTTGATGTAGCTGGAGGTGTCTCAAAGATGGTTGGGCTAATACTTTGAGTTGACGTTTCAATATTGGTTGGGGTACCACCTTGCTGAGGAGAAACTATAGTGGGCTTGGGAATAGTTGGCATGCTTACACGAATAGAAGGATTACTCCTACCTGAGGATTTTCCACGACCTCTACCTCGAGCCATACCTATAAACAAATATAACATTGTTGTTAGATCATGACTGATACAAAATAAAATTAAACATAATCCATAATAATGAGATTATGTGGAATAGTGCTGAAATATTAAAACTGTCTCTGTAAGAGCTTGTTGATCAAGTGAAAAAATTGGTACCTGGAAATACAAGAGTAACATAGTTATCTATAACAAGAGTAAGAATTAGTAGATTTAATTAGGAATTGAAATTAGAAATAGAACACACATAGTTCAAAGCCAAGAGCTATTTCTTTTAAGAATCCTAAATTGAAAAGCAAAAACTACAACAGATTATCCTCGATTGAAAATTTGAAACAAACAAAATATAGTGAAAATACAATAGCAGATGATCAAGAACTAGTCACTGTCTTCTTCAAACTCTTCCTCTTCCTAATCCTCATTCTCCTCAGTTTCATACTCTTCTTCTGTGGATTCTATGTGGATTTCATGATTCTCTTGCAATAATCCATCATCAATAGGTTCATCCATTTCAATTACATCTCCATTTGGATCATTTAAGAGTATGTTTTCATCAATGGAAGCAGTCATATCTATCTCATGGACTTCAACTTCTTCAACTTGAAATGGAACATTTACTTCTGAAACTGTTGCCACTTCCTCATTAGGCAATTCAATAACATTTCGAGGTTTGACCTTCAGTACAGCTGCCCAATCATCCTTGTATTTTTTCTTGCTAGGATAAGGTACATAACACACTTGTGTTGCTTGCATTGCAAGAATAAAAGGTTCATATTTTTTATATCGACGACGATGGTTAATATCAACCAATTTGTACTGATTGTGCCTTTTAACACCAACATCCTTAGTTGGGTCAAACCATTCACATTTGAATAATACAGTGTGCTTTAAAGGTGCTTCACGGTATTCCACTTGTATTATCTCTTTTATCCGTCCATAATAATCACCAAAATTTGGATCCGAGATACAAACTCCACTAGTCATTGTTGATCTTGTGCTACCATGACATTCTGTGTGAAATTTGTATCCCTTAACAAAATACGCAGAATAACATGTAGCGTCTATTAATGGTCCACGAGCAAGACTACGCAATAATTCATTCTCAATGGGATTGCATTGGACCTATTTTTAAAAAATGTAAGACTTAGTAAAATTTAAAACTAAATTTAAACATGTCATTGTATAAAAGATAATTTCACAATACTCACAAATTCTTCGAACCATATAGAGAAATTTGCTTCAAGACTCTCGTCTATTTGACCTTGAGATAGATTTGGAAATTCTTCTTGCAAACGTTGCATGAACTTACTTCATTACAACAAAATAAGTTAAATTGAAAAGTCGTGATATAAGGATATGTTTATATTATTAAGAAAATAAAATTAACTTTTGTTACCTCACAAACGGCTCAACCACCTCAAAATTTAGTAAGATATAAGTTTGGGCAGCCTTGATTTCTTCAAGGGATAAATCCCTTTTTTTTGCTTCTCCCTATAGTCGACCTGGATAGGAGAATATTGATAAATTTCCTTCAATTTCTTCCTTATCCCCACCATCATCATTACGGTCCACGTTATGATTATGTGTCATGACATGAGGTTCAAAATAATGAGAAAACAGTTGTGTTGACTCTGTCATCAAGTACGCTTCACAAATGGAACCCTCAACACTAGCTTTATTTCCAATCATCCTTTTAAGAGTTCCTAGATACCTAAATATATAACATGTATGGAACATTACATTAGAAGATAAAAATATATAGCATACTAGTCCCAAAGTTTATATAAAGTTTTACATTTACCTTTCAAAATGGTAAATCCATCGATATTGTATAGGTCCAGCTATCCTTGCTTCATATGAAAGGTGTACAAGAAGATGTTCCATTGAGTCAAAGAATCCAGGAGGAAATATACGTTCTAACTTGCACAAGATTTGTGGGATGTCTCTCTCTAATCTCTCCATGTCATCAACTTAGAGTTGTAGAAGTAAGATCTTTGAAAAATAAGCTCAATTCTGTAAGTGCTTGCCACACATTACTAGGAAGTAGTTCTCGAAAGGCAATAGGCAACAATCGTTGCATGAACACGTGACAATCTTGACTTTTCATGCCAAATATCCTTTTCGCATTTGTGTATGGACATCTACCCAAATTGGAAACATACCCATTTGGAAACTTTAAGCCTTTCACCCAATTGAACAAGATAGCTCTTGCTTCCTTGTCTATCGTATATACAACTTTGGGATATTTTCCATTACTATCCTTTGCCAATTGAGGTCGATCACAATACTCTACCATATCTAGACGTGATTGTGGATTGTCTTTGGTTTTGTCATCAAAATTAAGAACTGTGTTAAACACATTATCAAAGACATTTTTTTCAATATGCATGACATCAAGATTATGTCGAATCATGTTAGATCTCCAATAAGATAAATCCCAAAAGATGCTTCTCTTTTTCCACCCGCAAGACTTACATATTCTTCGATTGACTTGTTCTGCATCTAAATCTGTTACTTTTCTTATGTCCAAACACAAATTTGATTCAATATTTCTTCTCATGTTCTATATGGCGGTGGTGATCTTTGAACAGTCTTGCCTTTAAGAAAGTTCTTACGATCTTTCCTAAATGAGTGATGTTGGTCAAGAAACATCCGATGAAAGTCAAACCAAGATGTTTTCTTACCATGGTTCAATCTAAAGGATTGTGTTTCCTCCATACAATAGGGACATTGTGCTAACTTACATGCAATACTCCATCCTGATAACATAGAATATGCTGGAAAGTCACTGATTGTCCACATCAAAGCTGCCCTTAGTTGAAAGTTTTGCTTTTTTGAGATGTCCAATGCTTCCACGCCTGTCTCCCACAACAAAGTCAATTCCTTTATTAGAGGCTGCAAATAAACATCAATTTTATGTTTGGGATTGTTTGGCCCCGGAATAATGACTATTAAGAACATATAAGCCTCTTTCATACACATTCCTGGAGGTAAATTATAAGGTGTGACAATCACTGGTCATGAAGAGTATTTTCTCCCAGACTGACTAAATGGTTGAAAACCATCAGTACATAACCCCAACCTTACATTTCTTGGTTCATTAGCAAAAAAAGGATGAGTGTCATTGAAGTGCTTCCAAGCCTCAGAGTCTGATGGATGACGTATTACACCATCCTCTTTTGTATGCTCATGATGCCATATCATGTCGGCAGCTGTAGCATGGGATGCATACAATCTTTGCAATTTAGGAATTAAAGGAAAATAATACATTTTCTTGTAAGGGATCAATTTCCTCTTACGAGAGCCAACACGACGCTTGTATCTATCATGGCCACAAAATGTACAAGATGTAAGGTGTTCATCATCACCCCAATACAACATACATTCTGATTCACAACAATCAATCTTTTCAACTGGCAAACCCAAGCTACACACTAGTGTCTTGGTCTGATAGTAGCTATCAATCACTATGTTATCTTCAGGTAAAGCCTCTTTCAATAATTGCATCATTTGGTTATAACCTCTCTGTGAAATATTGTTCTCCATTTTAATATTTAACATTCGAGAGACAACATCAAGTTGAGAGAGGGATGAACCGGGATATAATTTTGCATCAGCTGCTTGTAGTAAATCATATAATTTTTGGGACTCGAGATTAGGATCTTCCTCCATTGAAGGTTCACAAGGATGAGACGACTCAGGTTCAAAATTGCTAAACGATTGCCAACTTGAACCTTGGGGAAAGTTAGGACCAGCTGCATCAAAACTCATTTGACGGTATGGACTATCATATCCTAATTCAGGTGTAGCACCACCATTCAAATCCTGATCAGAAGAAATCTCACCAATCATATCTTTTTCCCCTTGATGCTTCCAGATAAAATAGATATCAACAAATCCAGACTTATAAAGGTGATGCTTAATCATTTCAACATCCATGAACTTAAAGTTGTGACATTTTTTACATGGAAATCTAACTTTATTACCGCTCATCCGATTCTGTTGCGAACATGCAAATTGGATAAATTTATCAACTCCAATTACGAAACTAGAATTTATAGCCCCTCGGCCATCCAATCTATCATACATCCAACCACGCTCTATATTATTCATGTTCCTAATAATGTTTAAATTAACAAAAAAAAATTAGTAACAAGCACAAACCGTGGACCAGAAGGTACTCTCATTCATATTCATCAAATTCGAACAAAACATGTATATTGGGAAAACAAGAACAATTTCTAAAGTTCTTCACTATGCAGACTTTAAAAAAACTTACGAACTATTAAAGCAATTATTAAATATAATCAACTTACAAAACAGTTGCTGGAACATTCTAATTTTAGTCAACTTATAGAACAATTAAAGCATTCTGATTCAAATGAACTTACTGAAGCATTCTAGTTACAGTGAACTTATTGAAACTATCTAATTACTATATTAATCTCACAAAATTGATGACAAACAAAAGGGATTGAAGCA
>JAJOOO010024106.1:0-11871 GCA_029582685.1 Solanum piurae
GCCCCCCCCCCCCCCCCCCAAAAAAAATTAAATTTGATTTCAAAATTTATTTCCTACTCTAGTAAAAATAAAAGATATTTTTCAAAAAGAAAATTCATTCAAAAATCAAAGGCGAAATGGTATGGTGGACCCTTATATTTGTAACAGTTTGTATTCTGAATCCTTCTACTTACACCTTTGTCATCTGGACCCTTAAACTCAATTAAAATGAGACTTTTAAGCCCCTCCAACCATGTGTGTACCTCACTCTCCTTTATATAATTGACATGTCATATCCACGTCAGATAAATTAATGTCACATCATAATTATTTCATAACTATTTTTAAAAATTATTAACCAAAATTATTTAATAAAATGTAAAATAATAACATTTTAATTTATTATTGGCATTTCTAATTCTCCCTATTTCACGACCAAAAGAAAGCCATCGCCGGCGTCGCGCCATTTCTGCCGGCGAAATCACATATACTTTCTCCCTCACCCGTCTTCATCTCCGCCGCACACCATCACTATTTTTCTTTCCTCCTCCAACCTCCACAGTAACAACAACCTAAGCCACGGCACAACCAGATCTGGCCAAACTTTTCGTAATCCAACACCGACTACTATTTTCACACCCCAAATTGCTTACAAATACAATTTCACACCAACGTTTGTCGTGAAACTCATCGAAATCTATCCATTATTATTTCTCCCCTTCCCACTATTTCATGGCCCAAACCATCGTCGTCGTCGTCGCCATTGTTGCCGGCGAAACCACTCATAATCCTTCCTTTACCTGCCTTCATCTCCGCCACATGTCACGACCATTTTTCTTTCCTTCTCCAACCTCACAAAACCAACAACCTAAGCCACCACACCAGATCTAGCCGAGCACCATCACCATTTTCACCATCATGATTAGATCCTCGCACCCTCACTCACCTCATTTTCCTCTTCGTTGACCAGTCGCGCCTCTCTCTCACTCCATTGTGTATCAATGGTGTCCGGCGATCACACCACTAGCGCCGCTCTCTCCCCGCGTCGGTGAATTAGTTGACTAAAGGAGGTGCCCAAGATAATCTAAATAAATGAAAATAGATTGTGGAAAAAAAGAAAAAAAAGGTTGGGCAGGGGATGAATATGGCTGAAAAGGAGGTGTAATGAGTGAATTTTTTTTAAAGTAAAAATGCTCTTCACTCGCCTTAATAGGCGTGTAGTTACACATTTTTGCCAACTCAGACATCCTAATGCCACATAGGCTTGGTCAATGGTCAGAGGGGTTTGTTAATTGTGTTTTATTGAGTTTAAGGGTCCATATGACGAAGGTGTAAGTAGAAGACTTTAGAATACAAATTGATACAAGTATAAGGGTCCACCAGACCATTTCGCCAAAACCAAACACTAAAAATCTTTTTCGGAAAATATTTTCTCCTCACCAACCAAACATGACAAAATAAGTCAAAAATCTACTTGTTTTTCAGGAAAACATTTTCCTTCATACCAAACACACCCTTTGTCTAGCATCTATTTGGCATTACTCCTAAAAACTTCTAATTTTTATTAACATTTTTAAAAATTAACTTTTCAGAAAAGTATTTTTGAAAAGAAAAAAAATAAGTGTCACAAACACATCTAAATTACTCCATTTTTTTTAGTTTTATACATAAACTATTGGGAGATTGAGTTTCATACATAACCCTCCATAAGTAAAATTTAGGTATAAATTTTATAGTTTAGGTATGAAACTCACACATTCAATAGTTTAGGTATGAAATTCAATAAAAGGGGATGGTTTAAATGTGTTTTTGACACTTATTTCTAAATTAATTAATTTTAAAAAAAACTGACAAAGAAGAGTATAATTGTCAAAAAGAAAATCACTTTATAATGTAAATATATATTTGGGTCATTATGGCCAAATTATTTTGGCTAAAAGGATTATTCCGAAATATAATTAATTGATTTTGTCTTGATTTTTAAATGAATATGAAGTATAAATGTATTTATATAAACGTTGTCACATTATCTTCCTAAATTTTTGTCCGTCAGTACTCTAGCTAAGGATGACAATGGGGCGGTGTGGGTCGGGGTTGGGTGATTGAGCTTAACCCACATAATTTTTAAATCGTTCTGCCCCATCCTGTATAACAATTTTTTTTCATTTTCAACCCTCCCCACCCTGCCTTGCATCGCATGAACCTGCCCCGCATAGTCTTTTTAATATTTTATTTTTCTAGTTAAGTTTGATACTAAAAATAAAATTTATAAAAATAAATTCATTTTTTCATGGTGACTTAAAATTTTATTTTTATGAGGGCAATTGGAAATATGTAAGATATTGTATTACTTTTTATTGAACCATTTTCATTTACTCCCTCTATCCCAATTTATGTGACACTTTTTATTTTTCAAGAGTCAAACAGTTTAAGTTTGACCGACAATTTACGCACGAAACCTTCAATTTTTTTGAAATGAAATTTATATATTTATAAACTACGTAAAAAGTACTATAAGCCACAATAATTGATAATTCAAAATATTTATAAGATGTATAAAAAATTTACGGTCAAAGATAGACTTGTTTGAGTCTCAAAATCCGAAAAGTGTCACATAAATTGGGACGGAGGGAGTACTATCTTGAATATTTTAGTATCTTTAAAGAATAAAATAATATTCTATCACTCTTAAAACATGTAAAAAATTAAAATTAAGTTTGAACCCACATAAAATCATATATACCCGCAACCCATCTCGTATTAATTTTAAATCCGCCCCGCACAACTTTAAATCTGCCACACTCCGTATAGCCTTAAATCCACCCCACCCCTCCCATTTCCATCCCTAACTCTAGCCAATGCGTGAGAACCACAAATAATGTTTTTTTTTTTGTTGAATATTTGTCCCTTAGCTTGAATAATTATACAAAACCAAATTAAACAATAGGTCAAGACCATCAAACATCAATAAAGTGATATAAGTTATTAACTAATAAATATTGGGGCCAAGGGCGGACCACCCTTTGTGGGGAGGTGTCAAGCGACATCCCTTCGCTGGAAAATTATATTATATATAGAGGTTAAATTTTGATTTAAAATATACAAGTGGAAGGTTTATTCTAGTGATTAAAGGGTTGCAAAAGTTCCTAAACGTTGTATGTTCAAGCCCTTAATGGCTTCATAATTATTTTTTTATTTTCTTACTACAACCATTGACACCCCTTCAGGAAAATCTTGTGTCCGCCAGTGATTGGGGCAAGTGTCCAAAACTGATTGGGGCAACCCTAATGACTAATGAGTATCCAAACTAGTTGGAGGTCGTCACTCCCCATGTTTTAAATGTCCAATGCTTGTTGGAAAGCGAATGATGTGAAACTTGGTGGTCCGTCCTCCCTTGAGGTCCCTCCTCCCTTGAAAATTGGGGTACAATGCTTGTTGGAAACTGAATGATGTGATGGTGGGAAAGCCCAAAAGAGTCCCTCATTTTTTTGTTAAGACTCAAAGTCATCCTTGAGTTTTCACATGGAATACTAATAATCCCTCATGTTTACAATATTGGTGCACTTTTGGTCCTTCCCTAAACTTTTGCCTATTTTTTAACATTAATTTTGTTCATAATTTTTTGTAAGGAATGTCTTATCGTCTTTTTATATATTTAATAGAAATAATAACTCTATGTGAGAGAAGGTTAGAAGAAGAACACCTTGTTTTGTTCAGTAGAAATATTATTGCAGCTAAACTAAAAACATTTTAACATATGACATTGCAAGAAAAGAAAAATTTGTACTATTACACGTGAAATCGTCGTTATGAACCTCTCGACTTTACCTGCAATACGATTTTTACTAAACAAAATAAGGTGTTTTTCTCCTCACAATCTCTCACATGGAGACATTATTTATATTAAATATATAAAATGATGATTAAACATTCCATACATAAATTATGAATAAAATCAATGTTAAAAAATAGGCAAAATTTTGAAGGAGAACCAAAAGTGCGCACCAATATTGCAAACATGAGGGACTATTAATGCTCCATGTGAAAACTCAAGAATGACTTTGAGTCCTAATTCAAAGATGAAGGACTATTTTGGGCCTTTTCTCATAAGATTTCCATAAAGAAGTATTTGAGCAATAAATAAATTGTGTTTGACTAATTTGTGTAAAATCATAAAAGTTATAAGTAGTAATGTACGTTTACTATTAAGATAATTTTATAAGGAAAAATTATTTAAATATTTATTATGATAGTTCTTGTACATGATTGGTTATTGCTTGAATTCTTGTACATGATTGGCTATTGCTTGAATTTAATTGTGTAATTTATATAGATAATATATTATATAACATTATTTACGAATTATAACATATCTTTTACGCTTACACATATTAGCCTTATTTTTCTTATCACAAATAACTTCAACCTACAGGGAACTAGCTGCTAGTTACTAATACTCCGCATGTGTGAATATCTTAGCAGTCCGCATATCTTAACACAGGCCCAATGTATTTATTTGAATATTCAAAATGTATTATATAATACATTAAAAATAATATTAGCAGATCTTAAAAATAAATTACCAATTCATTTTTAAAATATAGTAATACATTTCTAACACATCTTAAAAATAATAATTCTAATTATATTAATATAATACATTATTAACATTACTAATAAGAGAAAAAAATATACACAATAATACATTTTGAATTCAAGATTTTCCTATATATAGGATATTATAGACATGTTTCAATGCACATAGTGAATATATAACTAAAATATTTTTAATACAAACATTCTGATACTATTTAGATTAGTTTACATTGTTAGAAATGTATTATATTTGTTCTGGAATAATACCTATCGAATTTATAGTAATGTATAATATCAAATTCGAATTGTATTATAACTATCGTTTATATTTATATAATTTTAATACAACTTTAATACAGATTTTCAGAGCTTCACCTCTTCTTTTTCGGTAAATCACTACCACCAAACCACTGGTTATTTATATTTAATACAGTTTTGATACAATTTTTTTCACAATTTTTTAGAACTTCACCTAATATATAACTAAAATATTTCTAATACAAATATATTATAAATATTATATGTGAATTTCAAGATGGTGTTAAATCAGGTTTGTATTAAAAAGGTTTGTGCATTAGAACTTAGGTCTTATGGATATGTTGCATTAAAAATGTATTTAATCAGCGATGTGTTAAAAAGTTTTGTGCGTAGAATTTTGTGATAAGGCATAAGATGAATGAAAAATGTATTATGGATATTTTGTATTTAAAAAGTATTAAATCGGCTGTGTTAAAAAAATTGTGCATTAGAACTTAGGTCTTATGAATATTTTGTATTAAAAAGGTATTAAATCAGCTATATGTTAAAAAAATTGTGCATTAGAACTTAAGTCTTATGGATATTTTGTATTAAAAATGTATTAAATCAGCTATATATTAAAAAAAATGTGTGCAGAACTTAGGTCTTATGGATAATTTGTATTAAAAGGGTATTAAATTTGCTATGTGTTAAAAAAAATTATGCATAGAATTTGGGTATTAAGGACAATTTGTGCTTTGAGTTAAAGGACAAATGTATTAAATCTGTATTATGGTCATTTTACATTAAAATGCCATTAAATCAGTTGTGTTAAACAAGTTTGTGGGTAGAATTTTGTGTTAAGGCACGAGATGAATGAAAAATGTATTATAAAAATTGTGTTAAGGCATAAGATGAAAAATGTATTATGGATATTTTGTATCAAAACATTTTTAATACAAATATATTAAGTATTATATTTGATTTTCAAACATTTCGGTACTATTTAAATTAGTGTACACTGTTAAAAATGTATTATATCTGTCTGGAATAATAACTATCAAATTTATAGTAATGTATAATTTTGAATTCCAATTGTATTATAACTATCATTTATATTTATACAATTTTAATATAGATTTTCAGAACTTTGCCTCTTCTTTTTCGCTAAATCACCACCATCGAACCATCATCGGAGACTACCACTATTAACTTACGTAGTTAGAAATATATTATATTTTTTGAAATAATAATAATAATCAAATTAATAACAATGTATAATAATGAATATTAATTGTATTACAATTATCGTTTATATTTAATACAATTGTAATACAACTTTTCAATGGTACCCCTTTTTTCTTCGAGTTAATATCTTAAAAGGTCATTGAACTATGAGAATTTATGTAGCAAAGTCCTTAAAGTTTGTTTTATATAAAAAAAAAATCACTCAACTTAAGACATTTATCTACAAAAATCATTCAACTGCATTTATCATAAAATCAATTTAGTATTACAAAATAAATTATTTTTTAGGCCATATAAACATGAACAGCATAAATAAATAATTTTAGAAAAAACTCATTTTATCCTATTTATCAATGTTTCAGTTCTTTGTTTCCAATCACAAATGAAAATAATTAAAATTTGGATGTAAAATCCATATTCATAAGAAATTCGCTGTCACATTACAACCTACTAGCAACATTGCTAAATTACGATCCTCTGTCAAGGAATTGAAAAGAAAAACTATATGTTATTACTCAATAATTGTTTTTGGATTATACACTATGTTTACTCATTTATTTATATTATAATTAATATATTTGTATATGGAGATTGGAGTATCTAATCAAAGTAATCAATACATAATTACTTCAGCCAAAAAAAATATTTTACGAACAATGACACAAAATGTAGAAAACGAATATTGAAGCAACGTGGTATAATGCGGGTTAATGTGGAGCGGGTTGAAAATATAAAATTTTAATTTGTGAAATTCATATTTACATGACATATAAAGTAAATTTATTAGTTATGTCAAATTTATTTTAATGATAATTTTTTTTTAAAAGCATAATGTGTTTTTTGAAATTTTATTTATTTGTGGGGATTTTACCTGACATATAAAATAATTTATTAGGTCTTCTTAACTTTATTTAATGAAAAATATTGTTGAGTGATTTTTGAAGATAAAAACTTTAAGTTGAGTAATTTTATTGAAATAAAATAAAATTTAATTATTTTACTAAATAAATTTTCTTAGTTTAATGACCTTTTAAGATATTTATTCATTTTCTTCTCCAGTGTAACCCTTCTTGTGCTCCTTGTCTTCTCCGATGAAGACACACACCAAAGTGACCAACAAACAATGCCACAACAATTCATATCGTCCATTGTGTCCTTGGCTTCATTGAAGATAAATCGGTACCAAAAATAATTTGTAATGTTTGTTGTTGGGTCTACTTGGTGGTGTTGTGAAGGTGAGAAGTAGAGAGCAATGACATTTTAGCTATTAAAGAAGGTAATCATGCTATGGACAGTAATTAAAAAAAAGTACACTAAAAAGGTAATAATTAACTTAAAAGATCTTTTATGTAAAAAAAAATCAAATTTGAGTTGTAAGAGAAAGCTCATGCAACTCTATAGCGCCAGACAGAATCTATCAGAATTGTATTATGAGATTGTTTATCTAAAGTTTTGACCGATGTCAACTATTTGAATTTTAAAAGCTACGATCAGTGACCGAACTGTTAGTCTCAACAAGTCATAAATGACTTGAGATCGCTTTAGAAAAGCTCTAAACGTCGAAAATATATGATAAGAAAAAAAAGAACTAGCGGATCATGATTACACCACAAATTTCAATTATTATTTATTAGCAAAAAGAATTGAAAATGTTTGAATATGTAGAGCCCGTTTGGCATTGCTACTAAAAATTATTTATTTTCAGAAGCACATTTTAAAAATAGTTTTTCTGAAAAGTATTTTTTATAAGCAAATTGTGTTTGACTAATCTTTTTAAAGTGCTTTTAAAAGTCAAATTACGATAAAAGGCAAGGATTAATGTACTTTTAATATTAAGATTATTTTATAGGAAGAAACTAGTTTAAACATCCATTACAAAAAATTAAATTAAAATTTTATTTTTATTAAATTAATATTATACATTTTTTTGGAGGGTTGAAATCTTTTTTTTTTCTTTTTTGCTTATCTTGCAAAAATATTGTTGTTACTTTTTTTTCTAATTCTAAAAAATAATACGTAAAATAATTAAAAATAATAATAATACATAAATTTAAAATAAAATATAAAATTTACTATATTAAAATAAAAAATAAAAAATAAAAAATAAATTTATCAATTGAAACTTACGCAAACAAATGAGATATCTTAATTAATTAATAAGAGATATATTGATGTGTGTGAGTATATATTTGGAAGAGATTTTTTAGTCTTGAAATTTTTATTTTTTTTGCTTTTGCTTTTACTTTTTTTAAGAAGCATAAATTTTTAGCTTATTCCCAACAACAGAAAAACTGCTTCTACTTCTATTTAAAAGCAGTTTTACAAGTTTGTCATATCCATAGCGTATACATAGTATTTATATATATATATATATATATATGGACAAACTACATAAATCCACTAGTTTATATCCTAATTATTAAGATTCCCTATAGTTTAAAATATTACTTCTTCTACCATATTTCATATATATATGGACAAACTACATAAATCCACTAGTTTATATCCTAATTATTAAGATTCCCTATAGTTTATAATATTACATCTTCTACCATATTTCATGCTTAGAATACATGAACTTGAATCCGTGAGATACATGTATCTGTCGAATTTTAAAATCGAGATACGTATTTTATTTATTTAAATTAATTGATTGTAACTGATTTCCTTAATAAGAGGAGTTATTGAGGATTTTCAGAATACATGGATAGTTAATGTTAGAAATTTAAATTAATCAAATCCCATAATATAAGGCAGAAATCAAGGAGTTTAATTAATTCTATTTTATTATTCTTTGAAATAATAAATTCATTAATATTATTAATAAAAGACAAAAACATGTATATCTTGGTCATTTAACTTGATTAATTTCATTTTATTACTCTTAAAATAATAAATATAATTATTTGATGTATCTATTATCAATATATAATGTATCCAACAAACGAAACATTTAGATACATGAGTACCATACAAGTACATTCATATGTATCATAGAAGTATTTAATATTAATTTCGTGTATTTATTATATGTGTCAAGTATTTTAGTTTCATGTATCTATTTATATGACCTAATATTAATTTCATGTATCTATTTATATGATCTAATTTTAATTTCGTGTATTTTTTATATGTGTCTAGTATTAATTTGATGTATCAAGTATCAATTTCATCACATTATATTCAAAAACATGTATCTCGGATACATAGTAAGCGTATACATATAATTATGTATATCTAAATATGGAATGTAATTGAAACGTACGAATGTAGAAACAAATCACGAGTGTAGAGTATTTGTCTTATCATTTATCCAAAAAAAAAAAGTAAAAAATTTCAATTTTCCCCCTTTTTTAGCATCTGAATTTTTTTCTCATAGATACATATAATTTTAACTTAGATAAATGAAGTCGTAACTAGATATTTATACACATGATATGTATTCAATATTGTTGGACTTGATGTGTATCTAATGATGTATTTGTTCTGTTAATTAAAGTTTTGCGTAATTCTTCCATCTTGATTGGGTCGTTCCTATATTTAATCTATTCTCGGCTTGAATCTTGGCAGATGAAGAGCCAGTCCCTGCAATGAGAAATTCATGAGTGAAAATAAACAAATAAAAGTTGTTTAATTTAGTATAATATTGTTAATGCGTAGTACCTTTAACAAGAATCATCCGATTTCGAGAATGGTCAGCCACTAAAGTGTTTGAGAAACAACAAAATTAAAAAATATAAAACCTAATTGTAAAAGTTTTTAAAATTGAACTTCAGAACATTATGAACTTTAACTCCGATACAAAACTAAGATAAATGAGAATAATAAAATAACAGAACCAAACATATATGTATTATGTTGATTTGAATATGCGAACATGTATTGAGAGAATAAAAGAAGAATAAGGGTTGGGTGGGGGTGGGGGCAATGTCAAATGTAAGAAAGAGGGAGAAGAAAGAGGACTGGGTGGGGGTGGGGGTGGGGGGCAACGGCAGATGGAAGAAAGAGGGAGAAGGAAAGAGGGTTGGTGGACGTTTGGGAGGGGGAGATTTGACTTGTTAATGGACCATTAATTAAGAAGTTTAAATTTAAGATAATTATTCAATATTATATTTAAGGGATTTATTTATCTGATTAAATCTTTTAAAATATATGTTATAATTATTAAAAGTGGTAGTATATGTAATTGTTTTAAAGTAGAGATAAATATAATATATATGGTAGTGATGTATGTATAGTTAAGTAGTTTTTCCTATATATAGCATAGCCTCTAGTCCACTACGATTTTTCATGCTCATATTTATGTATGCTAATTTGGATAAAATAAATGTATATTTATATATACGCACTGTATAGTGCATGTACACATAATTTTCTTACACATATTTAGTTATTACAAAGTAATTATAAAATGCATAAATAAAAGAGTATCGAAAAATTGATAAACGTGGTAAAAAAATATCTACTCCGGTAATGATTATTATTTTTCTCCATCTCTCATCTTCTTTGAAAAATATTTCTAAGGATAATGCAAAAATGTATCTGAAGATGGATGGGAATCGAAGCAGACGTCTGATTATCTAGATAAGATAGATATTTTTTTCATTTAAGTGAAAGAGGAAGACACCATGAAAAAGAAATGGTGAGGAGAAAGAAGGCAAAATTGTTGATGTTCACTACAATGGATGAAAAGAAAAATAGGAGGGAGTGTGTGGTGGTTGTCACCGGTGGACAAAGCTAATATGGATCGACCCAGTCCATCCAGATCAAGCTCACATGGGCTTTGGAATTTGATGGACCCACCCGGGCTTTCGCGGGTCAATGGACTTATTTAGACTGGGCTAAAGAGTCTCATTCATAGATGAGTTGTAAGAGTTTACATTAAACATTAAACATTATTAGATCATGTATTAGGTTGGACTATCCCAACGCACAAAGTCTATTCTGACGGCTCTATCGGTAAGTGAAAGAAGTAAGAAGAGACGACTTGACTTTAAAAAAATGGTTTATACGGAATATGTCTTATTAACTCTTTCGTATTAATCGATTTCTAATAGTTGCAAACATTAGAACCTGCCTTAGATTTGACTTGTTTGAGTAAAAGTGTAAAATATGGGAAAATAGGTAATAATGAGGATTCGATAGTTCAAGAAGAATAAAAAGTTATAGGAATTTTTTTTATAATGAGGCTAGCTAGTAGGGCTTGAACACACAATTTCATGGAAATTTCACAACCCCTTAACCAATAAACTAAACATTCAACTTGTTTCAAGAGGTGTCAATACTTGCATGTATATTTATTAGAGATAAGTATCAAAAACACACCTAAACTATCCTTTTATTTTAGTTTCATGCATAAACTATTGAGAGTGTGAGTTTCATACCTAAACTATCATTTATTAGTTTGAGAAACATACCTCCCTCTTTTATAACACTCTTACCATGATGTGTATAATACACTCTCTCTTTTATTTAAAAAATTGCCGCATCATACTCCACATGATCAAAACATTTCACCTTGACAAAAATTAAATAAACTATTAGTATTAGTTAAAATTAAAGATTAAAAATTATTATTCAAAAATAAATATTTTTTTATAAAATAAAATGTAAAATATTTTTCTTACTCTACTATCACTTCCTCTCACCGTAAAAATAAATTTTTTATTTATGTTATATTCGGTACATAAGTAGAAAAAAATCCTAAAAATATATGTACATATCTAACACAAAATGAGAAAAATATAATAAATAAATAATTAAATTTGGAGTGGAGGGTTAAATAGAATGGGGGGGGGGGGGGGGGGGGGG
>JAJOOO010024107.1:0-16108 GCA_029582685.1 Solanum piurae
GCGTGTAGCTTCCAATTTTGTGCGTATGTTGCTGCCTGACACGTGGACCAGCAGGTAAGTTTTTTCTTTCCTTATTTGCATATAAATTATATTAATATTATATTAACTTATTTCCATTAAGCTGCCTGCTTGATTTCCTTTTTCAACTTTTCATCTTTAATTCGTTTTAGCTCCAAACATCTCCAATTTTCCATCAATTTAATCCTACAAATAAAATACACAATTTAGCACAATCTATAAAATTTATGCTCATAAAGGACAAATATAAATACTAAATATGAGGCACATAATGATTAAAAATATGTCTTTTGACCTCACATCAATGCATGGGTTACATCCCAATCAGTCTTGATGTACTAGATGGCTTTAAGAATATGTTAGACTTCCGCTGCTTTCTGTCAACTCTTATTATATGAATTGTCTTTTAAAATATCTTGATTTTCTATTATCTTGTATGATGTATGCTATGTGGCTTGTGTAGGGCCTTTCAGGGTTCTCTACGCCATCTCACGTCTAGGGTTTACTTTAGATTATGACAAACATAGTAGTAGAGCACAAGGTTTAGAAAGGTCCTATGAAGTCTCATAAGCCACGTCGAATTGAATCTTGTTCATGACTGTGAAGCGCGCCACATTTATGATGATAGGCTATAATATGCTTAGGAATCTACATTTCTTTCATTTACTCTAAAGTTGTGCTATATAGTTTAACTCTATAATGTCTCTCTCATAATCCTTATCTGATGTTCTATAAGATATGGCAACTCGAAGGGAATATGCTAGAAGGAAAGCGGGAGAGAATGTGGTAAGAGGAGCTCCTCAAGATCCTTAAGCTCTGGTCAACCCTTTGACTGAAGAAGTGACTAATGAAGAGTTTTAAGCCTCATTTCATGCATTGGCCCAAGCTATGACGACTCAAGCAAATAGATAGGTTGTGGCTCCCGTGAATCTTATGGTGGGTACGAAGGCAAAAAGGGTGAGAGACATTACTAGAATGAATCATCCAAAATTTCATGGGTCTAAAGTTGAGGAAGATCCTAAAGAGTTCATTGATGAGTTTTATAAGATAGTGGGAATCATGGGTATCACTTCGGTGGAAACGACAAAATTCATTGCTTATTAACTTAAAGGTGTTGCTGAAGTATGGTTCAACCAATGAAAGGAAGAGAGGGCGGATGATGTGGTTCCTCTTGATTGGGAAAAGTTTAAGGTTGCTTTCCTTGATAGGTTCTTTACCCTTGAGATGAGGGAGGCCAAGGTACTGGAATTTATCAACCTTCGTCAAGGGAACATGACTGTGAAAGAATATGCTTTGAAGTTCACACAATTGTGTCGATATGCTCCAACTATGGTTGCCGATCCAAGGGAAAGGATGAGTAAGTTTGTGTCGGGTCCTTCTGGCTTGGTGGTCAAAGAATGCCTAATCATCATGCTTGTTAAGGAAATGGATGTCTCTCATTTGATGGTTCATGCACAAAAAATATAAGAGGAGAAGTTTAAGGAGAAAACTAGGGAATCAAAGAGGGCAAGAAAGGATGATGGTGAGTTCTCACATTCAAGGTCCAAGAGAGGTAATCATTCTCAAGGTAATGGTTCTAGTGAGAAAATGGTATTTGAGTGTCCAAAGTGTGGAAAAATCCATATGGGTGAGTGTCTATCCAGTTCTAATGCATGTTTTGGTTGTGGAAAAATGGGTCATAAGATAAGGGATTGTCCTACGGTTGCTATGAAAGAGTGATATAATCATCGGCGGGCTCAACCTTACCCTTCTTCAGGTCCTAGTGGTGGTAAAAAATAGAATAGGTTTTATGGTCTGCATCCTCGACAAGATCATTAGGATTCCCTGGATGCGGTAATTGCTAAGATATGGTCTTTTAGCTTGTGGTTTTGGGGTGTTTCATTTGCTATGGTAAGACTCCACGTATGGTAATTCTGTTTGAAGTTGACCTTTAAATCCTTGTGGAAGTTCCTGAAGTGTTTACTTGTATCAATGGTTTCGTGGTTGTTAAGACTTTGGTGCTATGCATGGGTTGAGGGAGATAGATTTGAAAGGGTTAGAGAGGTTTGCTCCCAAGGAGGAGATAGTTTACTTCATGGTTGGTGTGTGTGGGAGACTATTTAAATTGTTGGAAGGGTTCCTTGCTGTTGGTCGGTATGTGAAAGGCCGAAAACGGTGTGATGTCTTAGTATCCCTATCTCTTTCCTTTATCTTCGGGTCTAGTTGAGACATTAGACCCCCATTTTCACTATTTAGGATTTTTGTGTTTTAGTCATTACCATGTTTCCTCATGAAAAATTGATTTTCAAAGATATGATTTAGCTTTATTGATTGCTTCATGATTATGTGCATTTGAATATGAGCTGCATATATACTTTATGAAATGATGTTCTGAACATACTTAAACTTGGAGCTGATGTTTCCTCCTCAGATATGTGTGTTTATGTGATTGCATTCATGTTGGGCTGCTAGGTATAAGTTCCTATCCTCTTTATGATATCTTTAATCCTATTCGAGGACGAATGTTCCCGAGTGGGAGATAATGTAACACCTCATATTTGAAAAGATGGAAAATTTTAGCTTTTTCTAGAACTGGTGTCTGCACCAATAGGACCACCGACGGTCCGTCGGTTAACTTACGGGTCGTAGGTTGCAAGTCCAAATTTTTATAAAAATGTTAAAATCTCAGTACTTTTATACAGTTCACCAGGACAGTCCGCCATCCAAATGAGTCGTAAATAGGTCTCGTAGGTGAGTCTCAGACTTAGTGAGATCTAAAGAAATTTCAGTTGGACTCACAGAGGTTGTGCATGGACCGTAGGTTGACCAACGGACCATACATGGGTCTCTTCATTTGAGGGTCCAAGAAACAACTTTCTGAACCCATCGACGATCGACCAAGATGGTCTATAGGTGGACCCACAGACTGTAGGTCTCCACCATCGATGAAGGTCGACAGTTATTTTTAGAAAGGCTTTCGGGTCTTTTTCTAACTATTCTAACACAATACTATGTCGTTTTACCTTCTACTATAGACCATATTTAAATGTTTTTACCCCCAAATTACCCAATTGAACTCATTCTCCTTAATTCCCTAAACTTGATCAAATTCATCCTCTCCAAAAATCTGCTCTCTCAATCAATGATGAAGAAGAAGCTAGGGTTCTTCAAGTTCAAGTCTCCTTTCTTCATCATTGCTTAGGGCTTCAATCAAGGTATGTAGGGACTTCATCAATAGGTTCAATTCACCCATTGATCACCCAAGGTTTCTTCAATTCTTTTCTTCAATTCTCCAATTCAATTTCTCAAGATTTGATTAGATTTTCACTCAATTCCTCATAGGTTCTATTTGTATGGATTAAATTGATTTTTATGATATTATTTTTGATGATTTAGACTTAATTCCATGCTTTAAACCAATTTCATGTGAACCCATGCATTAATCTATGAATTTTTACTATGAACCCTAATTTACTTACATTCATGAAGAAGCTTGAATCTATGAATATGTTTTATGAAATTATTCATGTTTTTGTGAAAGTAATAGTTATGACTCAAGTAAGCTTATAGATGAATCTATCTATATGTTCTATGAAGCCATGCCATATGACATGAACGATATGTATGTTTGCCCCAATGATTTTCGGGCTATTTTCCTAAATAGGTCTTAATTAGTATGGTATCCGAATATGCCATCAGTGATTATAAATCACGCTTTCAAAACTATCTCCATTAGTAGTATGGCATCTCTATCATGAAGTGAATGACTATGAGTTTTGAGAGCTATTACGAAAATATCATGGATGGTGAAAAGTTTTCTCAGGCATGGTCTAAGGAGCTATCCTATGATAAGACAAGAGATGAATAACCATGTCCCATAATGATAGGATAAGAGGTAAATACTCATGTCCCATAATGATAAGATGAGTTAAGATTAATGACTATTGTGTAGGATTTATGCTTAGCACCGAGTGGACAAGCGGCGAACACACATGTCCCATAAACTATGTCCCACTATAGGATGATTATCTTAGATAAATATTAGCTAGTGGATCCACGTAAGCTAAAAGTTCATGGTCCTTACCTTGCAAGTAGGACACCCTTTTTTAGTGTGGGATGGATACTAAATTCCATTTTATAACTCACATGGTCTATATGTTGGTTATAAGTAAACTTTCCACAAAAAGAACTAAGTTCATTTCTAATGTTTTATGAAGCTTCCTTTATGATTTAAAGATTCATTGACAATGTTCATAATTTATGAATCTTCTTAAATGATTTTACTATGTTTTAACTTGGTCATGCCTTCCATGTTTTCAATTATGTCTCTTTATGATCATATCTCAGGTTTTATTGCATTCCCCTCATACTTGGTACATTCCATGTACTAACGCAAAATATTTCCTACATTGTATCTCTAATGTCGGGTCCGATGTTTCCATTCTGTATCTCTATGGCTAGTGTTCACTTTAGTAGATATTGAAGATTGGTGAGTCCTCATGTTCCGAGGACTAAATCCTTTACTGCTTATTGTCTTAACTTTTTAGTATTGTATGTGATGCATGGGTTACGTCCCAATCACTCTTGATGTACTAGATGGCTTTGAGACTATGTTAGACTTTTGCTACTTTCTATAACTCTTATGATATGAACTATCTTTTAAAATCTCTTGATTTTCTATTATCTTGTATGATGTATGCTAAGTGGATTTTATAGGGCCTCTCGGGGTCCTATACACCATGTCACATCTAGGGTGTACTTTTGGTTGTGACACGATGAGATTGAGTTAAAATCCTAACTTCTATTTGAGATTCTACCTTGGAAAATTGGAGAATTTAGAAACCCTATGGAGGAAAGGACTCCATAGGTGACTACTATCATACCTTGATGCCAAAAGTTTGCAATCAATGGTGAAATTGGAGAACTGACTTGATACCCAAGCCTTCTTCTTCAAGCTTTAAGGAGAGAAAATATTTGGGGGAGAACTTTGATCAACTTTGAGGATTTTAGAAGAATGAATTGAATTGAGTGATTTTGGTAGTAGAAACGTTTATATAGGGCCTAGGGTAGAAGGTAAAATGACATAGTATTGAGTTAAGACAATTGGGAAAAAACTAAAATGACTTTGACTTTAAATTGCCGAAGTGCCTCTCACGAGGGGCTTCACGGGCTGTCTAGAGCATGATGGCCCGTCTAGTGCATCGTTAAGATGCCCTGCCCGACAGGGTTTCACTAAAGTGGGCATAACTTTTTTACTCTAGTCTCATAATAAGGTAAACTTGACGGCGTTGGAAAGAGGACTCAAATATCTTTAATTTGATATATCATAGGCCACCTAATTCATTTTGTGCTGAAAGATATGATTGTTTGAAGTTGACCCAAAATTCTAAGCTTGACAAGTTTCCTTCACGGACAACTTCACAGTTCGTGTGAAGCTTCACATACCGTCTAGACACCTGTG
The DNA here is from genome assembly GCA_029582685.1 of Solanum piurae. Taxonomy (NCBI): domain Eukaryota; kingdom Viridiplantae; phylum Streptophyta; class Magnoliopsida; order Solanales; family Solanaceae; genus Solanum; species Solanum piurae. Next base: position 5,459 of record JAJOOO010024107.1, read on the forward strand.
GTACTTTTACAATGGCCTTGGATGACACCTTACTGACTGGGTAACTTGTACGGCCCACTTGACGGGTTGTCCAAGTCACCACGTGCCATTTGGGGCACTGTCTAGGTGACCCCTGACTGGGAAGCTTCTGTATATTGTTCACAATCCCTTTAATGGACTGTGGTCCCCTACACGGCCCATCGAGGGCTCACTGAAGGGTATATGGTCTATTTTGTGTTCATGACTTGCCCGTTTGACCCTTTTCTAGCTTTTTTTCGAATCCGAGGTGTTACAATATCTCCCCCTTGGGAACATTCATCCTTGAATGAGATTCAAGACATCACAAGGAGAGTAGGAACACGAACTAACAGGCCAACATGAATGTAATCACAAAAATGCACATATTTGAGGAGGAAACATCAACTTCAAGCTAAAGCATGTTCAAAACATCATTTCATAAGGTCTATATGCAACTCATACTCAAATGCATATAAACATGGAGAATTCAATCAAGTTAACTCATTTTCTCAAAATTTAAGCTTATCATGAACACGTATAAATGAGGAATCATGGGAATATCTAAGACACATGAAACCAAAAGAGTAAACCATGAAAGACTCAATACCTCAAGCTAGAGTAGGGACGGAGGGAAAAGGATGAGGATAATGGGACATCATACCGGCTTCGGCCACCTAAGTAGCACCCTCAACTAAGTGATTCCTCCAAAGAACTTTTACGGAAGAAACTTCCTTGTTTCTCAACTTCTTAACTTGCCAGTATAAAATCTCAACCGAAACTTCTTCATAAGAAAGATTTTGCGTAACTCCCACACCTTCTAAATGAACTATGGATATGGGATCTCCAACACATTTCTTCAACAATGAAAGATGAAAATATGGATGCACTAATGCCTCAAAATCTGATATGGGCCTACGTAACGGGGATTAAGCTTCCCTTTCATCCCAAACCTTATCACACCCTTCATGGGTGACATTTTCAAGTAGACCCAATCATGACATCAAAATCGATGTCTTTCCTTCTAACATCGACATAGGACTCTTGCCGACTTTGAGCCATTTTAAACCTTTCTCTAATAAGCCAAACTTTCTCCATAGCCTCATGCACCAACTCGGGGCCTATCAAAGCGACTTCGCCCACTTCAAATCAAACTATCAGAGATCTACACCTCCTACCATGTAGAGCCTGGAATGGAGCCATACCAATGCTTTAATGATAGCTATTGTTGTATTCAAACTCACTCAAAGGCAAGTGATCATCCCAATTACCCTTGAAGTAAATTACACATGCTCTCAACATATCTTCCAAAGTTTGGATAGAACTCTCCACTAACCCATTAGTTTGAGGATGAAAGGGCATACTAAGCTTAACACGAGTACCACAACCCTTTTGGAAAGATTTCCAAAGCGTACTAAGTTTGGATAGTATTCTTTGCTTGCCCAATATTTTGCGGATTAAAGGCGGTACTAAGCTTAACACGAGTACCAAGACCCTTTTGGAAGGATTTACAAATCTGAGAAGTGTATTAGGTACCACGATCAGAGAAAATGGATAAGGGCACTCCATGCAACCTAACAATTTCTCTCAAGTTCAGCTTAGCATAGTCCTCTGCCGAATAAGAAACCTTGACAGGAATGAAGTGAGCCAATTTCATCATACGATCTACTATAATCCAAAATGAATCATGTTGTTGTTGTGTGCGAGGCAACCGAACAATAAAGTTCATATTCAAATCTTCCCAATTCCAAGTAGGAATACTGATATCTTGGGACAAACCTCGCTGCTTTTGGTGCTCAACTTTCACTTGTTGATAGTTAGGACACTTAGCCACAAATTCTGCAATATCCTTCTTCATCCCATTCCACCAATAGACCTCCTGGAAGTCATGGTAAATCTTGGTGACTCTCGGGTGAATGGAATATCGAGAACTATGGGCTTCTAACAAGATCTACTATGTCAAGTCATCCACATCAGGAACACACAAACGACCTTGATATCTAAGAATTCCATCTGCCCCTTGGAATAAAGCCTCAACTTACATCTTAAGCATCACTTTCTTCAATACAATCAAGATTGGGTCAAGACCCTGCTTGACTTTCACATCTGCCACAAAAGATGATTCTGAACTATAACAACACCTTTGGTGGAGTCAATCAATCAAACACCCAATCGGGCAAATCTATGAGATTCTCAAACCAACTCTGTCTTATCTTTCTCAACATGAGCAACATTACCCATTGATAACAAACTAAGAGCATCCTCCACCACATTTGCTTTGCCGAGGTGATAGAGAACACTCATATCATAATCCTTTAGTAACTCAAGCCACATTCTTTGGTAAAGATTTTGATCCTTTTGTTTAAACACATATTGCAAACTTTTGTGGTCGATAAAGACATCGACATGAAAAATGTACAAGTAATGCCTCCAAATCTATAAAGTAAACAAAACTGCCGCTAGTTCTAAATCATGGGTGGGATATCTCTTTTCGTGCACCTTATGTTGCCTTCATGCATAGGCAATGACTTTTTTATGTTGCATACGAACACATCCTAACCCAATTCTTGAGGCATCACAATAAACAAAAAAACCATCGGTTCCTTCCGATAGAGTCAACAGCGGAGTGAAAATAAGTCTATCTTTCAATTCTTGGAAACTTTTCTCGCATGCTTCCGACCATTTGTGCTTAACCTTCTTTTGGGTGAATGCCATCAATAGAGAGGCAATCGATGAAAACCCTTCCATAAAAACCTTATACAGTAACCGGCTAAATCCAAGAAACTTTTAATATTCGAAGGGGATAAAAGTCTAGGCCAACTCTTAACCGCATCTGTCTTCTTAGGATCTACATCAATACCCTTATCGGAAACAATATGACCAAGAAAAGCCACAGACCTTAACAAAAAATCACATTTACTAAATTTTGCAAAGAGTTGTTGGTCCTTGAGGACTTGCACCACAATCATCAAATGATCAGTGTGCTTGTGTTTACTTATTGAATAGATCAATATATCATTAATGAACGCAATCACAAAGATGTCGAGGTATTGCCTAAACACTATATTCATCAAATTCATAAAGGCGGTTGGAGTATTAGTCAAGCCAAAGGATATGACCAAAAAATCATAATGACCATTATGAGTTCGAAAAGCCATTTTCATAATGTCATTCTCCTTCACCCTCAATTGGTGATAACCCAAGTGGAGCTCAATCTTGGAGAAGTAACTTGCTACTTCTAGTTGATCAAACTAATCAACTATCCTTGGAAGAGGATGTTTGTTCTTAACACGAACCTTATTCAATTGTCGGTAGTCAATACACATACGAAGCGAACCATCTTTATTTCAAAAAAACAATACTGAAGTACCCCATGGAGAGATACTTAGTCGGATGAAACCTTTATCCAACAAATCTTCCAATTGCTATTTTAATTCCTTAAGTTCTGATGGAATTATACGGTAAGGAGGAATAGAGATAGGTTGCGTATCTGGGAGAAGGTCAATACTGAAGTCTATTTCCCTTTTAGGAGGAATACCGGGTAGATCATCAGGAAACACTTCCGAAAACTCATTTACAACAGGGACCGAGTCAAGAGTAGGGTTCGAATCCATATCCCTAACTTGAAAAAGATGGTATATGCAACCCTTAAAAATCATATTTCTATTTGTAAGACAAGAAACAAACTGACCCTTAGGCATATAATTTCCCCCTTCCCACTCTAGAATGGGTTCATTTGGAAACTGGAACTTTAATACTCGGGTTCTACAATCAATAGAAGCATAACATGAATGCAACCAATCCATACCAAAGATAACATCGAAATCTAACATATCAAGCTCTATAACATAAACAAGAGTGACTCTATGGGATAAGGAGATGAGACACTTTCTATAGACTCTCTTAGCCACAATAGATTTACCAACTGGAGTAGGGACATAAAAAGGATATAACAACACATCCGGAAGAATATCAAATTTCATGGCCACATATGGCGTCACAAAGGACAAGGTAGCACCGGGATTAAGAAAAGCATAAACGTCAAGATGAAAGACTTCAACATACCGGTAACCACATCAGGAGAACCCTCTTACTCATGACGAGTCTGAAGTGCATATAATTGGTTTTTCTTTGGAGCACTTGAACCGGAACAACTAGGCGGAGCTTGACTACCTTTTCTTCCCTTAGCTGTAAGCCATGGACAATCCCTTATTTTATGACCTCTCTTACCACAACCAAAGTAATAGTCCATGTGAGATAAACATTTACCCTCATGCTTCCTCCCACACAAGCACAAGTAGACAATAAATATCCACCACCATTCCCTCCATGAGACTTAGGGTTAGACACCCTATCATTATTGAACTTAAGAAGAGCATTGGAGGAACCTTGATTGAAAAACTGTTGCCAGAACTTCAAACGACCATGTTCATCAGACCTTGAATGTGAGAAGCTACCATCACCGGTCCTTGCCTTCTTTGTCTCCCTAGATCTTTCCCAAAACTTCTCTTATTCTATTTGTTGAGCATGAATCATAATATGAGAAATGTCCATATCATTGATAAGCACGGTGGTACGACATTCCTTGACCACCATATCGGATACTCCCAAAACAAACTTACTCATCCTTGCCCTAGGGTCGGCAATCATAGTAGGAGCATATCGGGAGAATTGTGTGAACTTGAAATCATATTCCTTCACACTCATATTTTCTTGACGAAGGTTGATGAATTTATGTACGTCTTCCTCCCTCATATCATGGGGAAAGAACCTATCATAGAAAGCAACGTTAAACTTTTCTCAATCAAGGAGGACCCACATCAACCGCCCTCTCTTCCTTCCATTGGTTGAACCAAACTTGAGCAACACCCTAAGCGGCAAATTTCACCTTTTCTATCGGCGTCACTCCCATGATCATCAACACCTTATACACTTCATCAATGAACTCTTGAGGATCATCTTTTATCTTAGAACCATGAAACTCTAGAGGATTCATTCTAGTAAAGTCTCTCACTCTAGTTACCGGCGTACCCACATTTGGGTTCACGGGAACCACAACCTCCCTATAGACTTGAGCCTTCATGGCTTCAACCAACACTTGAAAAGTAGCCCTAAACTCCGTATTAGTCACTTGCTCGGCCAAAGAATCGATCGGAACTTGAGGAGCTTCTTGTTCCACATTCTCATTCGCATTCCTCCAATCGTAAGGTCTTCGAAGGGTCATATCCTAAAAAACATCGGATCAGGATTAAGAGAAATGACATATACAGTTACACTATATCGCATGACTTAGAGTAGTAAAAGAAGTGGAGTTTTCTAATCATCTCATAGCTTCTTATTCATAAATGTGGTGTGTTTCACACTCATGAACAAGACTCTACTCGACGTGGCTTATAAGACTTCGTAGGACCTTTCTAAACCTTATTCTCTGACCAAGCTTGTCACAATCCAAAGTACACCCTAGACGTGATATGGCATATAGGACCCCGAAAGGCCCTACTTAGCATACATCATAAAATATAATAGAATTTAAGAGTTCAAAAGACAGTTTATATCATAAAATGTTTGACAAGAAAATGAAGCGAAAAATGTAACATAGTCTTAAAGTCATCTAGTACATCAAAAGTGTTTGGGACGTAACCCATGCATCACATACAATACATAAAAGTAAAGACAATAAGCAATGAAGTGTTCGGTCCTTGGAACATGAGGACTCACCAATCTTCAAATCCACCAATGTGATCACTAGCCACCGAGATGCGGTATAGAAACGTCAGACCCTATATTAGTGAAACAATGTAGGAAAGAGTGTATTAGTACAAAGAATGTACCAAATATGATAGCAATGCATAAAATATATGAAATCATGCTAAAAGGACTTTTCGTGACATTCAATGACCAAGCTAAATTATGAGATAAAAGGGATAGAAAATATAAATCATAGGACATGGTCAATGCAAGCTAACATCTTTAAAACACTTATGATATACTTCTAGAAGTAATCTTAGTTCATTATTGTGGGAAATTTACCTATAACTGACATAGAGACAATGTGAGCTATAACATGGAATCTGGTGTCTACCCCACACCAAAAATGGGTGTCCTACTTGCCAAGGTAAGGACCATGAAGTTCTATCTTACGTGGATCTACTAGATAATGTCTATCTAAGACAATCATCCTATGGGGTACATAGGTATGGGATAAGGAGATTGCTACTAGAAACTTGGCCTCAAGCTATGGGAGAGCTTCCATCTCAATATCTTCTCGGTGCTAAGCATAAATCCCACTGAATAGTCATTATCTTAACTTGTCTTATCATTAAGAGGCATGATTAAATGCCACTTGACTTATCATCTAGGGAAGGCACATAAAGTAGCCAATCCAAGCTAGGTTTCATTAGAATAGCTTCTAAATCTTGATTCAAAGTTTATTTGAGGAAACCTTTCAACTCTAAGAATCCTTTATGTGATAAAACCCTTTCAATTTCATGCATTGAGCAATATGTGAGAAAACCTTTCACAATAACAACAACAACAACAACATTGATTCTTTACTCTCAAACAACTTAAATTATTTTTAATAAATTTCATAAAGAACATGCATATCTTCATAAATTCATCTTTCATAGTTTAAAGCTTCTTCATGATCGTAGTCTAGAAATCATGGATTTCACATAGTTTCATGAGAATTCAACTTAGAAATATGCAATTACATCAATTCATGCATACAATACATAAAACAATCAATTAGATCATATTGAAAAAAACCCATGAGATTGAGTAAAAATTCTAACTTCCATTGGAGATTCTACCTTGCGAAACTGGAGAATTTAGAAACCCTATGTAAGAAAGGACTCCATAGGTGAATAATATCATACCTTGATGCAAAAAACTTTCAATGAAAGGTAAAATTGGAGACTTGACTTGAAACCCTATCCTTCTTCTTCAAGCTTTAGAGAGAAAAAATTTGGGGAAGAACTTTGATCAACTTTGAGGATTTTAGAAGAATGAATTGAATTGGATGATGTTGGGGGTAAAAAAAATTATATAGGGCCTAGGGTAGAAGGTAAAATGACATACTATTGAGTTAAAATAATTGAAAAAAGACTAAAATGACCCTGACTTAAAATTACCGAAGTGCCTCTCACGAGGGGCTTCACGGACCGTCTAGAGCACGATGGTCCGTCTAGAGCACGATGGCCCGTCTAGTGGGTCATGAAGATACCCTGCCCAACAGGGCTTCACTAAAGCGGGATTTTGTTTTTTCTTCGGGCTTCGAATTAGGTAAACTTAGCGGCTCTGGAAAGAGGACTAAAATATATTTAATTCAATATGGCATGAGCTACCTAATTCATTTTGTGCTGAAATATATGATCGTTTGAAGTTGACCTATGAAGGGTCTATGGTCCATTTTAGGTTCATGACTTGCCCGTTTGACCCTTTCTAGTCTTTTTTGAATCCACGGTGTTACATTGGCACTAATATCGCAAAGATTAATTTTTTGGTAAACGCGATCGTAGACCTTGACCATCACGAGCATGAGAAAGTTCAGTTGACCCGGTCAAGATTAATGAATTACAATTATGACCTTGGGTCCTGCAATTGCAATGAGTAACTAAGTTTAGTTAAATTTGTTTCTCTTATTTTTCAACATGCATTTCTCAAAGTAAAGACTCTCTTAGGGCAATTTTGGTGCTCCAAATCAAAAGTAAACTTTGGGGAATTGGTGGTTTTATTCGTGGGAAGATTGGGCGTATTAGAGGGTTGTTAATCATGCATTTATTTGTAAGTTCCATCGGTTTCTTCTCTATATTTCCTTTTTTTCTAATTCTTGAGCTTATACTTGGTGGGACTGTTTGGAACTTGATCGATGCTCGGATTGTGCCCTTTTTCGGGGAACAAGTTCCTTGGGCTGGTTGAGACTTTGTGACAAAGTTGATTTTGTGATTTTGCACACGGGTCCCATGGTCCTATTTTGACCTGATTTCTAGATCCAAAATTATTTATTGCAATTTGGATATTGTTTGATTGTATTAACGTTCTTTCACTAATTTAATAGCTTGACACCAATCGAAGGATCTTCAGAAGATAAAAGCTCTAGAATAGAGGTTTGAGTGTGGTTTCGGCATTGAGGTAGGTTACGATTTCATCTCTTTGGACTTGGCTTAGTTGGAATCTATATAAACTGAGTAACATTGATTGTTCGGAAGGTTTTGTGATAAGATTCTAGGTTTTTCATGATCCTTAGTTGTATTTTGGCCTTTTCAGGTTTTTTTAATCTTAACTTCTTAGATGTGAAGCCTTAGAAATATGATTAGCCTTAGTCTTGGTTGATGTTATAAAATCCTTATAATACTTCTAGGCGAATGAACCCAAGGTTTGTATGTGTTGGTTGACTTGGTATGAATGTGTTCTTTGTTTAATTACTTTCAAGGTTTTATCGTATTATTGAGTTTGTAGGCCTGAGCCCTTTGACATAGACTGGCCGGAGATCTAGGTTAGTATGTATGTACTGTGATGGGTGTCTCCCCAGTTGTTTATGTGGTGTGATTGGTTCAAGAGTGGTTGGACTGTGTTTTGTAAAAAATCACGTGCACAACATTCGCATTTGGCATGTTCTTAATCAGAAATGAGAGAAAAGTGTAATTGATGCACTTAAACAATTTTATTTAAGAAAATATATCTTTTCTAAGAGTTTTTTTATTTCAAAAGAGTTGTTGATTTTAAACTTATCAACTTACTTTCGAGGCCTGGCTATTTCGAGGGAAAACACTGATTTTGTAAGTGTTTGGATAAAGAAGAGGTTTACTTTTACTGATAAGCTCGAGGAGTTACTCTGGGCGGCCTGATAGATTATTCCGGATTACATTTATTGCATTTCATCTGTTGACAAGTTTGAGGGATCATTTCAGGCAGCTCAAGAAATTGCCAGACTTCTACTTTTATGCATTGATCATATATGCATTGCATTTTCTTGTTTTACCTATTTTATTGTGATTGTCTTGTATTGGTTGCCTCATACTTATTAGCATTGTCTTCACCGTCGTAAGTGAAGTTTGTATAGCAGCTCATTAGCTGCTAAAGCGTAGTGTTAGCACTATCGTTCCCTCTTTATTTTATGGTTTCTATCAGAGCTCAGTCAGCCAATAATGCCTGAGTATCCTGTGTTTTGGTGTTCATAAAATAGTTCTGCATTTTTTTCTGATGCAACTCCTACCACAAGCCACCCTCGTTGAGTTTCAATCTCCCATGACCGTCGCAAATTTGGATCGTGGTGAGCTCTTGGCATCCAAGGATTGGCAGTTTTCCTTCTTTTGTACTGTTTATGTATTTTGTATTTCGATTAGACATATTTGATGTATTAGACACCCATGTATCGGTGACACCAAGTACGGGGTTGGTTCTTGTATATGATTTTGTCTTTCTCGGTCACTTTCTGGGCCTTCATAAATATATTTTTTGTCGCTTTATACAAATCTATGCAATGGGCCACTCTCTTTTCTAATTATTCCTTCCGCTTAGTTTCTTGTTTAGTTTAATTATCACTCGTAGTTATTTTTTGACTTTTCTACTATGGGGGCTTATAGTAGGCGCCATCATGAGTCGATTTTGGATTGTAACAATTATAAGGGCAAATATGATCCTTTTCCATAGAAAACATAAGTGTGTTAATCCCAAAAAGAAAAGTTATTCCTTTCCTTGACTTTTATTTGTTTACAATAGACTCTTCCTTTGAAAACCAATAAATTGATTGCATATGTTACTAAATATTCACGACCATTAGCAATTTTAGTATTATAGCATATGTTACTATAATAATTTTGTTGATATGCTAAAATGTTTATGCATGGAAGTGAAGGGAGGTTATGTCAATTCTTTCCATGACTGCCTTATCTTTGAATTTAGAGTCATAATAATTAATCATGAAAAAAATTATTTTGCAGATGGTAGCTGAAATAGCAGAAAAAAGTTTGACATCTTTCGGTGACTCTTTGTTTGGTTATTCTTTTGCCTCGTCATCAAAAGTATGGCATGTCGGCATGTCTCACTGTTCATACTATATAATCAATAATTGTCATTTTTTATTTATTTATTTGTTAAACAATGATTGTTATTTTAGTACTCTAGCGAATTTAATAATTCTTTTTTATCAGCTATATAAACTTACATTTAGTTAGTAAGGATTTTTTTCTCTGTCTCGTAATCTTTTTTCCCTATTTTTCTTATCCAAAATTTTAGAAGTTTTTTGTAATTTCATTGATTGACTATTTAAACTTGGTAAAGATTATATTTTCCACCTTATAATCCTTCCCATCATTAAAAAAATTGGTACTCCGGTACTAAAAATTAATCGTTTTACTCACTTCAATTAATGTAAGTTTTTTTAAAATTTGAATACAATTCAACTTAGATTGTTTATTTTATGAAGGGAAAAGGACCTGAAAAATACTCTCAACTTTGGTCGAAATTGTTGTTACGATACCAAACTTTGGAAAGGACCTTTTACCCCCCTGTACTATTTAATAGTATATTTTAAAGGTATATATGTGCCTACGTTGACATCATAAATATTGCATCATTTTAAATAGTAATGTGTCCGCGTGGGCACATATATACCTTTAAAATACACTATTAAATAGTGAAGGGGGGGGGGGG
>JAJOOO010024108.1:0-11785 GCA_029582685.1 Solanum piurae
CCCCCCCCCCCCCCCCAACTAAAAAATATTTTATAAAATACTTTTTTTTAAAAAGGACGGGGGATTGTCAAGGTTTTTCAAATGAAAGAGAGAGTGCATTACACACACCACTTGGGTGTGTTTCTCAAACTAAAAGGTGATAGTTTAGATATGAAACTCACACTCTCAATAGTTTAGGTATGAAACTAAAAAAACGAGATAATTTAGGTGTGTTTTTGAAACTTATCTCTAAATTATATTATCTTATTCATATCGTACGTCGAATGATCATCTAACGTAAGAATTTGTGCAATTTTAACTTATCTATCGTGTGTAAGTGCTATTTTTTTCTTTTGATTCGCTCTTTCTTCAGTAAATGACTTCAATATTATTAATATGTAAATTATATTTGAAAAGTTGAAGTTTAAAATTAATGATGAACATGTCATGATCCGATTTCTCGAGTCATGATGACATCTACTATAATCCACCAGTAGGTAAGTCAACCAGTAACCCAAAACAACAAGTAATGGATATAAGGATAGAAACAAACATGCGGAAGAAAACCAAAATAATATATACAAAAGATCCTTTCCAGAACCTGGAGGTCACAAGTATAGAGCTTTTAATATAAAAAGAGAACAAATCCCAGAAGTGGACCCAAAATACAAGACTTGTCTAAAAAAACAAAAGACTAGCAAAAAAAAAATACAGATAGAGACAGGTAAGTCCCAAACGTCATGTGCTCACCCTCGTCTCTAAACTACAGGTGCAACAAGATCGAATATCAACCCATGTAGTTGGTGCTCGGACGTGCATCACGAAAAAGATGTGGAGTGTAATATGAGTACCAAAACAACAGGTACTTAGTAGGCATCATAGGCCAACTGAGCAGGAAAAGTAAAAATAATATAAAATGCCAGAATCTAGACACAACATCTATCAAAGTGAAATTTAAAAGAGATACACACGAGTGTACTAAAAATAAACTAAGTAAAACTAACTGGACCCCCATAACCTAAAAGGTATACACTCGTGCGCAAGTTTAAGTAAAAATCAAAATGGATCCATATGCTTGATGGGTACACAAAAGAGTTATATCTACTAAGAACAAGTGACGATGAGTCTTGAGCTGTAGAAAAGACAACCCCAACCTTGAACCACATATAGCCTCCCAAGTAACTAATAAGAGTCACTCATAGACAATGAGTGTAGAACCCAGACCTCAAACCGTGGATAACCTTCAAAGAGGCAATAAGCTTTAGACGATGTGTATCAAATCCGTAGAGGATAAAGACCCCAAATCATGGATTGCGGTTGAAGTTCAGATATCAAAACCTTTAATCTGCGACCAAATATAATCAACTCCATAGAGGATAAGTAGTAGTATGGCTTGGCCTTATTTATACACCTATAATGGTTGTCAAAGGATCTTGAATCAACTCGTTAATATAAAATCACCATAGAATGACATCCACTCTTAGATATTCAGTATAATACTTTAAGTTCGAACAAAATGCAGTCCTAAGTCGCCAAACGAAGCCTGATATCTCAATCGTAGCACAGGGGGGCATAGAAAGAGGGAGAAATAGATGAAAGGTCATCAGATCTGATTCACTGCCTAATTTAAGGCCAATTCTATCAGATACAAGCCTGCTACATTAGTCTACAAGGAGCTACACCATCCGAACGATGTCGGGTTAAAAATAAGGCAAATGGCTCCAAATATCGCAAGTGTATGACAAACACTAGTCTTAGCTTAGACTAAGACCGAACATGCTCAAACCCAACAATAACAACAACAATGAAGGAACACCACAAGATAAGGATGATCACAATTAGCTACTAACATGCTTCTAATCCCAAAAAATCTTGATATAAGCCTAAAACACGAATTATAAGTAAGCTAACATGATCAACTATGTACCTGCCCCAAATTCTCAAAAATTAACATGTTTTCACATAATCAAGCTCAGTATAAGGAATGGAAAGCCATAGCCTACCTTTAGGCTGACCACGCGCGCTCTAAATTACGTCTCTGGAGTTTTTCCCTTCTGAATGACCTTTGAACGCTGCCACATTATCAATTATAGAATCACAATGTTAATAATACGACAATTTAGATATTATATTCAATTAAAATGGAGATGGACCAAAATTGAAGTCAAAATGAGAAATGTGGAACCCGCACTAAAAATTCGAGACTCGACTCTATCAGAAGGTCCTAATTAACTCTCAAAACTTATGTTCCAAAATAGAACACAATTCGAGGCTCGAAACAATTAAAACAACCAACATGTAATAATTCACAATTTAAAGAAAAATAAAGGAGTAATGCAACCCCTAAACAACAGAATTTACTTCAAGTGAAGCCTCTCCGGTACTCCCCGACTAATCATCCTCGTAGCCCCAACGTTTCCAGATGCACCAAGTTTTGAATCACCTCAATTAGATCTCTAAATCTCTCAAAATCGCTACAACAATTTTATGAATTAGTGTTGATCGGGTTTGGTTTTATTTAAAAGACCAGACCAATTAATCTTTCACAAATGCATACGCTCGATAAGAATTCCCTTCGCGAATGCGAAGAGGAGCCCACGAGTGCAAAGACAAAGGAGATCGGGGGCCCCGCGATTGTGGAGGATTAGGAACCTAGACCATCGCGAATGCGGCAGGAGCCGCGCGAACGTGGTTACCAGGCCCACTGGTCTCTACGAACGCAACCCACTGTCCGCGAATGTGAAGTCAAAATTTTGCCCGCACAAGATTATGCATATCAGCTAGTTTTGGCAAGTTCAAAATCCCTGACGGGGTGCTTGAGACTCATTGGGAACCTCGTAGACGCAAATGAAATATGCTACCCTATCAAATTTGATATTTCAGACTCAACGCAGCAGTCAAAATTTTCATCTGATGTCTTTTTGATAAAAAGTAGGTCGCACACCAAAACTTCATTTTTAGCCAAAATCCATATAGGGGCTTGAAATTTGCTCAGGAGCCTTGGGATCTGCATGAAGGGTCATTATAGAACGAACTCGACATATCAGAGCTAACCACACTGACATAATTCTAATCCGAGCATGTTTACTAAGAATGTTGACGATGTTAAACTTAGGCTAAAACTTAAAAGCTAAAATGCCTAATGACATAAGTTCACACCGAAAGCCTCGGAGTCCAGGAAAACCATTCCACCAATATAAAATGACCCTTCTAGAGCTGATGGAACTGTCTGAATTGCATTATGAGACTATCTTCCTAAACTTTTGACCGAAGTCATCCGTTCAAGTTTCAAAAACTCCAAAACACAACAATTCACATAAAAACCAAACGAACAACCATGTGGTTGAGTTGTCAGTTTCAACAAGCCATAAAAAACTTGGGGTAGCTATAAGAATACTCTAAACGACAAAAAAAAAGGCATCTACACTGAGATAACTTGGAGGGTCATTACAAAACATCAAGTAATTAAGTATAAAGTATTTTAATTTTATTTCTTATAAAAATATTTTAAAAAAATTAAAATAGAATGATTCCACTAATTTTTGCCCATTTTCTAGATATACAAATCAAAATCTTTCAAATATTGTTAGGTGAAAACATCATTGTTGAATTCGTTTAAACCCAGATGATGACTATTTTGTTGCTTTGTATGTCATATTGTTTTTTCAATTCTACTTTGATTTTCATTTTAGTTGAACATGAAATAATTAGGTCATAAATACAAATACATTATTATAGTAATAACATATAATACATTATTATAGTAATAACATATAATACATTTAATAGTGTTTATCAGGGATGGTTACACTAAGAGCATGTTTGGCATTGCTGCTAAAAACTACTTATTTCTAGAAGTGCTTTTTCAAAATAGCTTTTCTGAAAAGTGCTTTTCAAAAAAAGAAATTTGTGTTTGACAAATTCATTTGTAAAGTGCTTTTGATAAGCAATTTGTGTTTGACTCTCTTTTAAAAAAAGTGCTTTTGAGAGTCAAATTACGAAAAATGGCAAGTATCAATGTGTTTTTAAGATTATTTTGTAGAGAGAAACTATTTTAAATGTCTACTACATAACTTTAGTTAAATTTTTATTTTTAATTAAATTAAAATGTACATATTCAAATTATTAATCAATATTATACATAGATAAATAAATAAATAAAATATTAATATAATATTAACATGATGAGTTAAATATAATTAAAGCTATCAAGCAAAATAAATTTTAAAACTATTCCACAAATAAAATTACTACATACGAAAAACTTACCACAAAAATAAATAAAGTTCTTCATACATCACAATTTTTTTCAATGATTTCATCCCTAATTTTATCACGCAATATTTCCATAGTAGTAGACAATTTGTCTTGTATTTCTAAAGGTATCTCTGAAGGCCCCCCGTCTTCTTCTTCGATTTATGTAATAATGTCAAGGTATTCTGAAGGCACCCATCTTCTTCTTCGATTTATGTAATAATGTCAAGATATTCTGAAGGCACCCATCTTCTTCTTTGATTTATGTAATAATGTCTTCATTTGCAAAATAATTGAAGTCTTTATCAGTGGTAGAATGTCGTCGTATGAAATTATGTATAGCCATAGTACTTGTAACAACATGAACCTGAGTGTCGAATTTATAAAATAATATATAAAATATAAATAATAATATATAAACATAAATAAAATAAAAAGTTTATCATAGAAACATAAAAAATAAAATTCTTGAATGAAACTTGACAAAACTTATGAAATATGTTAATTAATTAATAAGAGATATATTGGTAAATATGTAAATATGTAAGGGATATTATAGTCTTCAAAAAAATAATTTTCTGCTTCTGCTTTTTTTAAGATGCATAAATTTTTAGCTTCTTCCCAACAACAGAAAAATTGCTTCTGTTTCTATTTAAAAACACTTTTGAGGGTTTGCCAAACACTTGATTTTTTTTAAAATATGTTTTTTCTAAAACAACTCTTTTGGCCTCCCAACAGCAATGCAAACAGACTGTAATACTCTTATATTATAATTTAATTAAGGATAGATCCATTGTATTTTGAAATCAGACACATCCTCACCTCCCCTATACTATGAAAATTTACATTTACACCCCTTCCTATGATAGTAATTAATGACTAAAGCTGTAAAAGTGGGCTTGGCCCGCTAGGCCGTCCCAACTCAACCCTTGAATTAAATGGGGTTGGACTAATTTTTTTAGCCCATTTAGGAACGAAGTTTTTTAGCCCAGCCTCATTTGATCCGCTAGCCTCGTAAGCCCAACCCGCAAGCCTCAGAGGCCAGCCCATGGGCTGTGAATTTTAAAAATATTTATCATATATATTTTAAGCAATGTTTTATTTTTTAAGATTTTGTCAATAAATATTTTTAAAATATCAATATAAAATCAAGTCTAACTTTTTTGCATATCTTTTACATTTTAGCGCCATTAGCCCAAACTCATTACTCAATTATATCTATGAATCTTTGACCTCTTCTATTTTTGTTTTTATGCCTAATTTTCCGCTTTTTTTTATTATTTTGTTTATGAAAATAGTGATCATGTAATGTTTTTTGCTCTGATGAATCTTATTAATCTTGAATCTTGGCTATTATATTTTTGTTTTGTAAGTATTCACTGAAGTATGTAATTCATGAATGAATTTATGTATGTATTGATGCCGTGTTCATCAGACTTCAACGTTCACTACTCTTTCTAAGAGGCCAATATTTTCCATTTTTTGGTTGAAGGGCCAACCCGTTCGAACCCGTGGCCCGCTTAGGGCTGGATTGGGGTGCTATTTTATAGGCTCTTTAACTAAAAAGGTCAGCCTGTTCTAACCCATTTAACTCTCTAGCCCGTTAGGGTTGGGTTGGGTTGGGTGGAGCCAGCCCATTTTGACGGCTCTATTAATGACCCTATCATTCTATGAATATATGTTTAAATTTCTTATATAATAGAAATTTTATACAAATATAATTCTATCTATTAAAAATGTTTCAAAATGTTCTTTTTAAAAAATAAATAAATAAAAGGCATGAACAAACATTTTTGTTAAATACTTATCTCCTTAAAATTTAACAAAAAAAATGTCACGCCCCAAACTCAAGGGGCGCAACTGGCTACTAATGCCAAAACTCAGACCCGAGCCGATCCTGCTGAACCATTTGGAACTAGCGCATGGCAGCCACACGCAATCAAGGAAACAAACAAGTGTATCTCAGCTTAAAACTAAGTCATCGGCCGGCAAGGCCCCTGTCAACTGATCTATAAAAGAAATAACTACTCCCAGGACATCATATAAATAAATAGCCAACTAGCACAGAAGTACTGATTGGACCGTCGAGGCCACCATGATATCTACACAAAAACTGGAAGCAGGAATATATCAAGACAATACATCAAACAACTTACAAGCTTCAGCAAACCAACAAAAGTAGGCCATCATAGCCATAACCTAGTTGTACACCCCACACACTAGTCTGCAAGCCTCAAAGAGTAGTAAAGATTGGCGGGACAGGTCCCCGGCCTACCCATAAAAATATACACAACAAAAGCTAACAAACCTCCAAACTCTGGCATCTCCGGAGGAAAGAGGCTAGCCAACCAGATAGAAGTCAATCCTGCTACTGAGGAGGTCTACTCGGTCGTCTTTCAGGACCTGCATGCATGAATGCAGTGTCCCCAGGCAATGGGACGTCATTACAAAATAATGTATAGAGTATGAGTATCATAATATACCGAAAGCAATCAGGTAAGGAAATCAAATTTAGATAAGCATGCCAACCCACTATTGAATCTAATAAAATACAATAATGATCAAACATCAACCTAACCAAGCCCCCATAAGCCGTTAGGTACAAAAAACATACCACCTACTTAGGCCCCATAATCCCAGAAGGTGCCAAATCAATCTACATAACCTTATCAGTAGCCCCTTGTCTTTGTAAGAAGTCACATAGCCCTTTTTGGCAACGATATAGCCCTGTAGGCAGCACATAGCCATCTTAGGCAATATCATAGCTCTATGGGCTGTACGCAACCATCTTTTGCATCACATAGCCCTGTAGGCAATACATATCCCTCTTTGGCGTCAAAATAGCCCCGTAGGCAACACATAACACTCTTTGGCATCAATATAGCCTTGTGGGCAACACATAGCCCTCTTTGGCAATAACATAGTCCTATTAGACAAGATCATAGCCCCCATAGACAGTTCATAGCTCAACAACTAACCACAATAGCCCCAAGGGCGACAACAAACAATTGAATATGCTAAAGGCGAGTAATTTAGCTATAAACAATATGTATGAATAATCTCCAAGTCGTTCCTAACTTAGGATTTTTCTTAACAAATCGTGAGTCCCTAAAATGAGGGTTTATAACCACCCAATTAGCCAAACACTAACAATTACATCTACAAGATCACCAACTTAACTACCTCTAAGGAAACATGTCGAACGAAGGGAATAACCTTAACATACCTTTCCAATGAACGCTCGAAAGACCGTAGTTCCTTCACGAAAGTTGTTCCTTATGTCCTAAGCTTCGCAAACACTATATATACACAACTGGTACGCACCTATAAACAATTCATAATTAATCTTAAATCAGCAGATTTTTCATATTGCCCAACTTGTCGAAACGTCCGTAGAAATTCATAAAAATAATCATAAAAGAGTCCCGAGATGATTACGTTAGTTAACCAAGTTTAAACCTTGAAGAAACACCAATAACTACAAATTTATATCTTCAAAAACCAGCTCCAAACGCAGCTAATAGAAGGGAAAAATGATTGCCACGTGTAGGGATTACGTTTCTAGGCACGAGGGCAATGTTTAATGGTAGAAATCATCAAAAACTGACATTCATCATGCTAGAACTCCATAGGAACCCTCTCTTAAGCTTTCTCTCTGGTTTGGAACTGAAATGAAATGTTTTCATGGCTTAAAACGTTAAATAAGCTAACATACCATATTTTTTACCCGACCCGGATTTTGCCCCGACAGTCCCTAGTAAAACCCTCATAACTTTTTACTATGATGTCAGTTTGATACGGGGTTTTGTGCATTGCAAACTAGACTCGTAGGACTTCGATTTAATGGGTAATAGGACTTCTAACTCTTTATATATTGGGAGAAAACATCCAATACATTTGACCCAAATTTCAGAGAAATCTTTAAAAAAGAACTTACGATAACTTTCGCCAACTTTTATTTTGCCACTTACTTAACTTCAAAACTTGAGATAGAACCCTTGAACACTTAAAATATGACATACCACATCATTTTTAATTTATTACCCACCCTCCTTATCTTTCCACGAAGATACGAGTTAATTTAGACGTTTTGAAAAGTCGGGGTGTTACAAAAAAACTCCGTAATAATTTTATATTCATAGTTATATATAGTTTGTCTTTTAATAATTAAAATTTAATATACTTAGTTATTGGTATACATCATATGTTGAAAAAAAAAGATATTTTAGAAATCAAGTCATATGACTAGGATGTTTAGTATAATTAATTATTTTATTATGAT
Organism: Solanum piurae; assembly: GCA_029582685.1. Lineage (NCBI taxonomy): Eukaryota > Viridiplantae > Streptophyta > Magnoliopsida > Solanales > Solanaceae > Solanum > Solanum piurae. The sequence goes on from JAJOOO010024108.1 coordinate 8,516, forward strand.
TAATGTTCTTGTTTGATATTGACGATTTATGTAAGCTCCTCCTTCAAATAAGCACCAAATTTTATGAACAAATAATAACTTAAATAAAATTGAAATAGGTTTGTGCCTTTTTTAAAAACTACTTTCTTCAACATTTTTAAATCCTGTTAACCCGACCCCGACCCCTCCCCCCCTAAAAAAATTTGTTGCTCTCTAGTATAAAGAATAAACACATATACCTTAGATTGGTCATGGATCAATTGCAAAAAATATGCGTATACACTAACAAACACAATGTTCGTGCCAATAAACGTACAGGGTGATTTTGAAAAAAAATGTTTTTTGATTCAACGAATTTAGAAATAACATTTTGAGTTTGGTCTCATCGTTTAATTTGTCTCTCCCAACTATCACAAATATAATTTTCCCATTTATCAAACAATGGTTCCTTAGTTTCTTACGTAATAAGACCTTGTTTGACCAAGCGGTTGGGAGATCAAAAATATTTTTTTTTGAAAAAAGTACTTATTGCTAAAAATTAAGGTGTTTATCCAATTAATAAAACTGCTCTTAAATGAAAGAAGATTTTTTTCGTTTACGTGTAGGAGGAAACTAAAAATTTCTTCTTCTTAAAAAAAGCAGAAGCAAAAAATTATATTTTTCAAGATCAAAATATATCCCTACCCATTTATACATATTTACCATCACCATATCCCTTGTTAATTAATTAGAATATCTCATAAGTTTGATTATGTTCCATTTAAGAATTTATTCTTTATTTTTTTACCAAATAAATTCTTTATGTTATTTTACATTTTATATGTGTATATAGGGGTGTTCACGGTTTGGATAAAAACCGATCCAAACCGGAAAACCAAACCAAATCAAGTCGATAAAATAAAACTGATTTTATTTGGGTTTGATTTGGTTTGGTTTTGGATTTTGAAAAATCGGTAGTATTTGGTTTGGTTATGATTTTATTAAAAAAAATAAAAGAAATAACCGAACCTAACCGAACCGATGAATTCTATACATATATTTTATTAATATACATACTTAATATATTGTTTTTATAAACAATTTTAAAGATCTTATATATGTTTTCATTAAAATTTCTTTATACTTTACTTATTGAAAGCAAGAATGCCCAAGGTGAAAACATTTATCTTATTGATTTCATGTATATTAGTGTCTGACAATTCATTGTGGAACTGAATATGTTATTGTCTCTTCCTTCTAGGCCAATATAGTGAATTTTAAAGCTTTATTGATAGTCAATTTAGTGATTGAAAGTTAGGTAAGTTAAGTCATTCTAACTATTTTTTGTTTTGAATGGATTGTTGTCACTTTTTTCACATTTTGAATGAATTGTTTCTTTTATTTTTGTGTATGGTTAACAATCGAATAACCGAAAAAAACCAAACCGAAACCGATAAATGTATATTATATTTGGTTTGATTTGGTTTTGATAATTTTAAAACCGATTATGTTGGTTTGGTTTTGACCAATAACCGATCCAAACCGACCCGTGAACACCCCTATGTGTGTATATATATATATTAGCTCGTGTTGTGCACGTGCCCAATAATACTATGCCAAATATTTATATGTTTTTTATTATAATTTTTTAAATAATTCTTTATTATAATATATATATATATTTTTATAGATTTAGTATAATTAATTATTAATTTATTTGACTAATTATTTCTTATATCCTTTTTTCAATTAATTGGATTTATTTTAGGAAAAATTACCTAACTAGACATACTTTACTACCATATATACTTATTTTATCTATAGTTTAAAAAAATTACACATAATACCATTTTTAATATTTATACCATATATTTTAAAAGATTTAATTAGATGCACAAATCCCTTAAATATGGTATTGGATAATTATCTTAAAATTTAAACTCCTTAATTAATGGTATATTAGCAATTCAAATTATTTTCTCATTACCCTAATGTTCACCTCCACCCCACATACTTCACATCCACCCCATCTCTCTATCTTCCTTAACTAAATCGTGATAATCCTCATCATACAAACTCATATTCATTATCGTCATGGTCCATACATCTTTTCTATAAATTAGTCATTAACTAGCTTCTTTCAGATGACCAATATTATTCAGAAGAAGTTCAAGGTTTCTTCAACACAACTGTTGTATCAATGGGGTAAATTATTATTATTTTTCATTATTCTCATGTATCTTGATTTATATTTCATTCATGTACCTGAGATAGAGTTTATATTGCTGTAAAATTTGATTTTATAAACTTTTACAAATTAGGTTTTTATTATTGTAGGGTCTTCATCCGCCAACATTCAAGCCGAAAATTTAAGATACAAAAGAAGGAATTGATGAAGAAGATGAAGTGTACAATTACAAAATTACTATGATTTATAATTTCGTTATTTTAGGAACACTTGTTAGAGTTGATACGCTAGGATCCTGTAAATCTATTTGGTTTGTTAATTATTCATAAATTAATGAAATAAGTTACACCTCTTTAATTCAAAGTGATAAATCTTGTATCTCGACTTTTAAAATCGATGGATACATGTATCTCACGAAAAATGATACATGTATCTCAAGACCGAAATATTAAAAAATTTAAGATACAAAAGAAGGAATTAATGAAGAAAATAAAATTTACCAATTACAAAATTACTATAATTTAAGATTTCATTATTTTATAAAAAACTTGTTAAAGTTGATAAGCAAGGATTCTGTAAATCAGTTTTGATTGTTAATTATTCATCCATTAATCCTTTAATTAAGGAATTAAGTTATACTCTTTAATTCAAAGTTATAAATCATGTATCTTGATTTTTAAAATCGATGAATACATATATCTCGCGAGTATGATACATGTATCTCAATTACTCCTTTATTTAAGGATATCAATTACAACTAATTAATTTAAACAAATGAAATATGTATCTCGATTTTAAAAGTCGGCAGATACATGTATCTCACGTATTCAGACTCATGTATCTTAAGCACGAAATATGATAAAGAAAATAATATTTGAAACTATTGGAAATTTTAATAATTAAGACCTAAACTAGTGAAACTTGTGTAGTTTGCCCTTTATTTTATGGAAAAATTACTTGGATGGATGCCTTTTAAAAAATAATTACTGATTTTAGCGATACTTTTTATTTATTACCATTTATAGAAATACTATGTTAAATCTGCAATATGTATTAAAAGTGAATTAAGTATGCAATATATATGTATTATAATTATTTTTAAAAATATATTATGCTTATTTGGT
>JAJOOO010024109.1:0-10373 GCA_029582685.1 Solanum piurae
ATACATGGTATTAAAAAAATGTAAATATACATAAATGTGAAAAATGGTGTATAAAAAGGATTTAAAGGGACATATTTGTCATTTACCTATTTTATCCCGGGATTACTATACCACCCATGGGGAGGGATAACTTATCCCGGTACTAATTATTAATCCCGGGATAAGTTATCCCGGACTTGCCAACCAAACATAAAATTAAGTGGTACTATAATTTAATCCCGGAACTATTTATACTTATCCTTTACACCAAACGAGCCCTTAGGGTCTTCCATCGATGTGGTACAAGAAGTACCAAAGATATTATATTACTTTTTGGTGTTCTTCTCCGATTTGATTAATTTTTAAAGCTAAATTAAATTAAATTAATTAAATATTAAAATTATAATTTTAATATTCATAAATTACATAAAAAGAATTATAAATTCATCTCATATTAATATGGTAACAAATTATATCTTAAAATATTAGCTAAAGTTCATGTGATTTAACACTTAAAAAATGAAACATGAAAATTATTTATATATTTAAAATAAATCATTGCCACACAACATATCATGAAAATTTTATGCTTATACTTTCGATGAGATAATATCATAACTAAGCATATCAAATATAGAAAAAAATTAAATTATACGTAAAAAATTCTTATAAAAAATAATTGAAAATATAAATTTATTTATAAGTTTAATGTGCAAGAAAGTTATAATCAGCAATTAATAGTATATCTTATTAGTCATGTGGGGTATTTATAATTTAAAGTTATGTTTTAATAATTATATTTTAAAATACTTAATTATATATTTAGAAATAAATATCATTTAATAACTTACTATAGAGAAATTATATAATTTTTAATGCTTGTAGAAAAAAAAAATCAATTGGAAATACAAGTAATTTTTATTTTTTCATTTCTATCAATGAGGAAGTAATTAAAAATAGTTCTTAACTTATATATATATATATATATATATATATGTTTGTTATCTTCGATTTTAACATTTTTCTATTAAAATTACTTTTACTAATGTTATTATAATGTTCTATTATGTAATTTGTTAATTTTTCAAGTCACGAAATTCCTATGTAAATTCTCAAAATATCCCTTAATATTTTCCCAGGTAATTAAATTCTTAGGTAAATCCCCAAATATAAATCCCCAGAAAATTTCACAATAAATTAATCCCCAAATAATTTTTCAAGTAATAAAATCCCCAGGTCAATCCCCAAATATAAATCCCTAGCAAATTTCACAATAATTAATCCCCAAATAATTTTCCAAGTAATAAAATTCCTAGATAAATCCCCAACAAATTTCACAGCAACTAATCTCCAAATAATTTCCTAAGTAATAAAATTCCCAGATAAATTTTCACCAAAATATCTTCAAAAAAATCTGTAGGATGGATTACCTATGGAATAAAAAAATAATTTTAAAATATTTTTTTGGTTCATGTACCTGCAAATTTACCTAGAGATAATGCATTTGCCATTACTTTTTCCCAGGTAATATCGCAAGTTCATGTTTGGCGCAAAATGATGCCAAATTTACCTACGAAATTTGTTGGAAATATACATTTCGTAGGTAATATATTCTAATATTGAGAAATTTAAAACTTCTGCAAGAAAATCCACATGAAATAGTTGCAAAAAATTTCCCTAGGAAAAATTTCCATGTAATTCACAGTTTTCTTGTAGTGTCAACTCGCCCCAAAATTTGGCAACTTAAGTCTTTGAAATATTTAATAAAATAAATAGATAATACAGACTTCTCAACTATACTGACTATCTATGAAGCCTCTAACTGATAAAGATGGAAGTCGGGACAAGACCCACGACATCATAACAACTGATATAACTGAAATGTAAATGAAATCCTCCGAAAGCAAGGAGGCTTACCATAGTTAACTCGAACTCTCGGATATATCAACGAAGCTCCTGTTGATGATCCTGAATACATGTGTCTGCATCATGAAAAGATGCAGGCCAAATGGCTCAGTACGTGGAATGTACGAGCATGTAAGGGGAATTCTAAAACATAAACATAAGCGTGAAACTTGATAAAAAGGAAACATGCTTACCTCTTCTCAAACTTACTCAACTCAAGGAATACTCAAAGATACTCAAAACTACTCAACTTACTCAACTCAAAAGTACTCAAGGATAAGATACTCAACTCAGAGATTAGATACTCAACTGAAAGATTAGATACTCGACTTCAAAGATATGATACTCGACTCAAAGATTAGATACTCAACTTCAAAGATATGATACTCGACTTGAAATACTCAACCCTGAATACTCAACTCATTAATACTTAACTGAACTAATTTCATTATAAAGCAGTTTAAAACAAGTGCAATATAAAGAAAAGGAAAACTGTTTAAAACATGATGTCAACTCATAATCATAAATTCATAAAAGACATACCATGCTCCCTCTCAAAGTCTACTAGTGCAATGCATAAATAAAGTCTCATACCCCAATTCATACTAAGCAGAACCCCTTGAGGAACCATGCAATTACTGCTGTAGGAGTTTCTCTAACCGACAACCACCACTATGAGCCTAAGTGGTGATACAACATCTTGCCCATGCTACCAGAACTGTCCTATACTTTGCCGTCATATAGAACGCTTAACTTAGTGGATCCACTAGCTTAACTTATGTGATCATCTAAAAAGTATGACTCATTAATACCCATGATGGCTACATGGTTTATGGAGACTTGAGTTAATATGAACTCGCATTCCCATATCGGTGCTCAATACTACTCTCAAAAATATACTTAGCTCATATGTTTTAAAACAACTTCTTTCTTTGGTTTGAGATAATTACTCAAAACTTAGCTTAAAAGCTCTCTTGGAATTGATGTTCCCTTTTCTTTCTCAAAATGTGAAAATATTTTCAAACTTCTTGGGAATACTTAGTTCCCATATACTTCTTTGAAGAAAATGAACTTTACTCTTACTCTTTACTCAACTTCAAAGCTTAAGTCTTAAAACAAAGTTTAAACATTTGTAAAAGACTTCTTAAAAAAATGGTTCACGCCGAATTATGGACTTGAACGACTCAATGCACGATTTTTAAATAACCATAGATAGAACTCAAATACTTGGAACTCAAGAACTTCAATGATACTACTAATTTCAAGAATGCTCACCTCAAAAGGTTCATGCGGAATTATGAGCATGAACTACTCAACTCAAGGACTCAAAGATACTTCTCATCTCAAGATTGATCGACTTATAATGTTTATGCAGAATTATGGGCATGAACAACTCAACTCATGGACTTCATGGGTAATATGTAATAGTCCCATAATTAGGATTATAATCTCGGAAGGGTTAGGAACTCGATACTCAAGACTTAGAACTTGAAGAAACTACTCCTTTCAAAGATACTAAATTGATGGAGTTCATGCGGAAGTTATGGGCATGAACGACTTGATTCAAGGGTCAAAGTATCAATAAGGAACTCAGGTATACGACTCTTCTTATTCTCATACTTACTTCTCAAGACTTAACTCAAATCGATGGTGGATCTCAAAGGATTCACAATTGAACTCAAAGACTTTCTTGAACTCTACTCTTAACTCTCTCTTGAGTGTGAATTATGAATTCAGAGTTATGGTTCATGATATGAAAGATCTCATGATGACAACGTAGACTTATAAATACATTTTCCTCACTCTCATACACACTTGCTTGAGTCTTGAAACAAGTTATTAGAAATTGTAGAAGACTCCTCAAAAAGACTAAAAGGGACATTCTTAAAATGTTCGAAAGAACTCTCAAGACTTAACTTTCAACTCTACCTTGAATTTGAATTATGAATTCAAGGTTGTGATTGGTGATAGGAAAGGTCTCATGATGATTAGGAATGATTGTTGATAGCTAAACATGAGAAAAGTCACGAAATCACCGTCTTGGAACAAGTCCGCGACGCGGAGATGGTTTAAAATAATACTCGCGAAATTAAATTTTGAGACAGAGGAGTCCGCGTCCTAACCGCGACGTGGAGCAACTTTTAGCTCACTGGGGGAGCAAGTCTGCGACGTGGACTTGCGTGCCAGATTGCACTCGACTTTCTCCTTCTTCGTTTCCCAACCCCAATTTGCCTAAATTCGATTCTTTTTCTTAATCTCCCTTTAGATTTTGATACCCAACACATGTACACTAGAATCTAATTCTAACCACTCTATAAATCGACACATTAACCTCAAGAACTCCTCAATCTTAACCCAATTCAAGAATGAAAGCAAATTCAAGAATACATAACAAGAACATCAAAGCTTCAACTTTTAGAACGGATTTAAAGCTGAAATTAACATGATTGACGTGTGGGTGAACAAACCCAACACTATGGAAGCTTACATACGTGACGGAACCATCTTCTTGAAGAAACTTGAAGGAAAATCTTGAAGATGAACCTAGCTTTAACGTTTCTTGAATTTCTTGAGCGTAGAATCTTTGGAGTGGATGAAAAGGTTTGATTTGAGAAAACTGATTTTCTACACGTTTAGGGAAATTTAGATGACCTCCTAAGGGTTTTTAGGACTAAAATACCCCTAAAGAAATAATTAAAACGAGCTGGGAGTCGGAATTATTTTTCACCAAGCAGTGAGGTCCGTATTGGCTCCGCGTCGCGGAGCTGCTGTCAGGTTTGTGCGACGTTAGTAAATTCGTCATAACTTTTTTCTCAGAGCTCGGAATTGAGCAAACTCGATGGCGTTGGAAAGAGGACTCGAAGGGTTTTAATTTTCTATCTTGTAGCTCACCAAACTCATCTTGTACTAGGAGTTATAGTCATTTGAAGTTGACCCAAAACTTAAGAATGACTTGAATGCTTTCCTCTTTAGTTCTTCTTGGAACTCAAGGTGCTACATCTAGTGACCTTAATACTCAAGAAATTTTAAATTCCTTGAAAACATCTCACTCACTACGAAGAATGGTTCCAGTCTTTGCTCAAAAAATTTATGGGGTGTTACATATGTGAAATTAGGTCTTGGGCCTAACTCACATTTCAAAAGCTAGTTCAAAAGGAGGAGAATTGCCTAAGCCTTATAAGGAGTCCACCCATCTCATTAATTATCAATGTGGGGCTTTTATCATTCTTTAACACCCCACCTCACGCCCAGTGCTTAGCATCTGGTGCGTGGACAATTTTGATTTTTGAGGACCCCAACATTGGGTGAGATAGGCCCTGCTCTGATGCCATGAGATTCAGTCCTTATTATTACAAAAAAAATAAATATACTAGACAAACATTGCTAATACATGTTTCACTAGTTTACCTTTAACCTGCCACATTAGCAATTACTAAGGGATAGTTTTTTTTGTTCAGCATTTGGAGTATTTGCTCATATTGTTCTATAGAGAAAACATATCTCCAGGTTGTACATGCATTTCTCCAGCCATCTGACACCTTGAATCATATCCCTGTTTGATAGAGCCTAGTAACATTGGCTATGACCTGATTTGCTTGTCTCTGACTAGCTTTAGGATCTTTTCTGGGTGATTGTTCAGCTTGAACATAGTATGCTCATCCTGTCCACTACCAGAATTTACCATCTTTTTCTTGAAGCTTGATGGATAACCAACTAACTTGTAGCAGTTTTCATTAACATGACATTTTAGCTTACAAAAATAACATTGCACACTATAGTCCTTTTTAAACCTTTGAAAGCCTGATCCTGCCTTTGAGTACAATGTTGAAGCCTCACATTGTGATGAAGCACAGTGGGATGTTGGTCCAGTCCCAAGTAGCCCAATAGAAGAACTAGTGATTGCCTAACCAAGATAACACTACATCATTAACCCTCTCCCATTGTGCCCATAATTCTTCCCTAAATTTCTCATTCTTACATGTACTATCTATGAATCCTAGCTTGTTTCTCCCTAACAAACCTATGCACATAGATCTACTCCAATAGAGTAATTCTTTGTTCCAGTAAACTGAGATATCTCTTAAATCAGAAGCATGCAAATAGAGAGGATGATTGAGATCAATTGTTTGTGTCACCTGGATTCCACTGCTAGTAGCAGTTTATGCATTTCTAGATGCCACTGACAGAGTTTTATGACCTTGATTTTGCGGATGTTATTAACAAATAAAGAGAAATCACAAAAATCGAGATAACGAAGCTAGAAAGAAATGAGTCATGTAGTTAGACACTCGTATTAGGCTCTGATACCATGAACTTAATCAGTCTACCATTGATAAGCTTTATAATACTTTAAAGAAGAAGAAATGAAGAGAGGAGAGAAGAGAATCCTAACTGCTCATATGAATTTAGCTTGTATTCAAGTTGTTCATTCACTACATATTAGGTGTATATATATATATATACACACATGTACTATCACTAAGTTAGTTATACTACTAATAGACTTAGATAACTAACTTATAACAACTAATTAAATAACTATTTGACTTAAAAAGCATTTGCATAGATAGCCACATAGCCTTTCTTCAACAGATTATGATATTACGACAATATCCGAGTTCGAAAGGTAGAACAAGGGAAGGTCAAGGCTTTCCTCTCATTACTCTTTCCACGGCAAAGTCAGCTTCTTAGCCCGAAGAGCAAGGATTTCTGCACGACTTAGTCAGTTATTCTCGCAGTTCAGATAAAATTTGGACCGGATTGAGTTAGGTCTCTGAAAGCATGGTTCTTGCCTCCCTACCCCTTTGAGCTCGTCCATTTTCTTGGATTTAGAAGGCTTGTTCAAAATAAAAAAAGGTGTGGGTGGCATTATGACTGGGGTGTCAGTTAGAAAGGTTCAACTAATGTTCGTTCAATCAAGCACATTTGGTACCCAGGGGATTTCCCTCACATGCTGAAGCAAGAAAGCCCTTGTCTTTTATGACACGGCTCTACTTCACTGGAAAGACGCGGTACTCATTAGCGAGTGTCTGGTGACCCCTCACATGTAAATAGATATTATGTGCGATTAAGCATACATGCAGATAACTTATCTCTATGCATTTGCATAATCAACAATCCCTTGACAATATTGCATAGAAAGTTTCAGTTCTTCCTTAATCCACTCTAAGAAAAGAGCAAGTACATATATACTATACTTTGGAGTAGATCCAGCCTTAAAAAATTCATGTAAATATTTAATTTCACTCAAATATCTTCACAAAAAATATTTTCTAAAGGGTAGTAAATAGCATGATATATAAGTGCATCAATTGCACTATAACATAGTACTTTCTAAGTAATTTCATGAGATCGACATTGATCTTTCTTTATGGTCAGTGAAATTATTGTTATGCCCCAAGATACAAACCGTACTTTATATTTTAGAATTTTACTTTCGCACAGTAGCCCATTTGTACCCCATTGGCAATTTGGCATCATATCTTGGTCTTTGGACTATAAATTTAAAATATTACTTTTTCAAGTCAAATCACATACATTTGAATTGCGTATTTCATTTGGTCAATCATTTATCAGTTCACACTATTTGACAGATCTAAAATCAAGAGTTCATTAATATTTATGATGTTGAGCGCTACATTATATCAACGACACTATCGATGGTTATTTGACATTGATTTCAATGTGACATAACTTATCGACATCTCTTCATTTTTCATCATTTTCAAGTATCTGAACATTTGCCTCCATATTATGATTATCTTGATCATTTGTCTATCTCCTTCTTCAAGGAGTTATACTTTTGGAACCGATTGGTCTATCACGTTTCAAGCGTGACATAGACCTTGTCCTTCAAGAATTTTTCATTGGAATATTTGCAACTGTATTACAACATAGTGTTAGTAAATACATCTTGCAATTGATTTACAATATTTAACAAATGAATTATCTCTTGAACTTAAAGTTCACAATTTTTACTAGGATCTAAATAATATATTCTACGTATTTTTAGTTTCAAATCATATATTCCCCTAATATTAGAATACATTTTCTGATGTTTACCATCAAACTTAATTGAATCAGCTACCACACACTTTAATTTTTAGATGAAAACTATTTGATTTCTTATCTTGAACCAACAATACAAGGAAACTTTGTTAACTTAATGCGTATAAGTGTTGTTATATTTTAGATAACACGCCTCATATCAAAATCTATTTGAGAGCTTTGTTTTCCTAACCAATAGTTTAATTATAATTGGCGGAGACATAAAATTTCTGTTAAACCAATCAGCATTTTCAAAATAATTTTATAATTTAAAATTATACTCTTAATTTAACAATTTGAGCAAACAACATTTTCAAAAATTAAATTGCAAGTTGATGACAAGCACATGTCATCATAATATAGATGAATTTATTAAAATCATAAAATAATGAACGATTCACGTGGACATGTTTATATCAACCTTTTTATACATTTCAAAACACCAAGGGATACAATACCTACCTTAACTGATATAATATTTATTTTTTCATAACAACAAGTAAGACAAGAGATTTTTTGAAGAATTTTTTATTTCTTTAATATATAACCATGTGAATTCTCACTTATTTCCACATTACAGTTGAATTGAAATGGCCAACCGATTATGACAATTAATATTTCTTTTGGTAAACCTAAGACCAATTTGTATAATTTGCAAATCACATACCAGCCTTAATGTGAACATTCAACTAGCTAGTCTGATCAAAGTCTAGATTCGAAATTTATTAGTTTAGGCTTACAAGTATTTTGAATTATTAAAAACAAAGTTTTTCTACTCGATATGACAAATATATTTGTAAATGGATAAGCATTTGTCAGTTGATATTTCTGGGTTAATTTAAGAGGCGATTAATAATAGATTTTAAATATTTTTTTTATTTAAATTTTGTGGAATCGAGTGAAAGATGGAGTTATATTTCATTATTTTATTTTTTGCATATAATACTAGGAATAATGTTCATACTTAAATATATCTAAATACGATTTCAAAAGTGAAGAATAAATTGAAAAACATTATTTTCCAAATTAAAAATATAATTAAATTTAAAATTTTCATTATCCAACACTAATATTTAAATAAAATAAAAGTTATGTTAAAATAAATAAATAATTTTTATTACTAGTTCCTTTATTTAACGGAGAGATTCTTAGGAAGGTGGCCAATTTGATTAAAGTATTTTTGACAGAATTATTCTTATTATTCAACGAAGCGGCATATCGGTCGGTTCGATTTTAAAGTTTATTGGTTTGACTTATCGGTTATCAGTTAAGAATAATTAAAATATTGACTTATCAATTTATCGGTTATTGATCGTTATCGGTTTGGTTATCTATTTAACCGTTAAAATTTGATAGAAAAAATAAATAATTTAAAATCACTTAGAAACATGATAACAAATCAAATAAACCATGCACATTAGTTGATAGATTATATATATCTTGCTAAAAAACAACACTAACACATTGTAGAATTAATAACCGAAAACTTGAGACTGCCAGAAATAAAAATATGAAACTAAATCCTAAGTCAAGAAGTTTATATACTGAATGATATAAATATAATTTATTAATTTACTATCGGGTTAACATTTAACCTGTTAAGAGAAAACCTCAAACCGTTAAGAATGATAACCCGATAATAAAAAAAATTAAAGCCTTTAAATCAATAGCCCATTACCGATAAATCAATATCTTTTTTTCGATTCAAATTATTAATTTCAGTTCGATTTTGAATAGCCCTACCTGGCATAGAGTATAAAAATGTATTAAACTAGTCTATTTCAGATCTAGACTTTAATAAACCAATTGAAACTTCACTTTTTAATAGATGTATCTTTGCGATTTCGATTTTTGTCTAGAAATATTTGTGTCTTATCCAAAAATAATATAATACAACTTTGAAGTGTGAACTGCATCCAACTATCGAAATAATTTTATATACTTTTCTTACGGTGAGTTGGTATTTAAAAATTATAAAACGAGACCTCAATTCCATTAGTCATTCATAAAATATGATAAGCCAAAATAATCAATAGTCAACTGAAGAAATTGATATTAAATGGTTGCATAAATCGATGAATAATTCGTACTCTAATATAATGCAACTGTTAACTTCATCCAGCTGTTGATACCATTATTTTATTTTTGGCTATTTGATATTTAAAATGATAAAATTAATGGAATCTTAACATAATTCATCTTTAATAAATACTGATGAATTAGCACATTTGTATTGGGGGAAGTGGTTTTGTATACTTACAAATTTTTTGAATTTTTTTTATGGTCGTTTTATAGGAGATTTGTGTTAGGGTTTTGCCCTGATTTTCTTACCATAATTTAAGATTTATTTTTCCTTAAAGAAAAGACAAAACATTACCATAAATGTTTTTACTTTTCTTGAAAGGAAAATATAATATTCTTTCATATTTGGTTTATTCTCT